>JAXIVD010001183.1:69633-79633 GCA_036785275.1 Cancer borealis
GTTGTGATATTTATGTACTGGATTTAGGAACCCTTACCTTTTTTTGAGTTAGAGTAGATGATCTGCCGACCTGAAGTGTGTTTTTTGTGTTTCAGAACAATGTGGTGGAGCCAATGGTCATTTGACATGGCTGTAGAGGAGATATGACAACACAGAGGTGGAGCCGGTGATAGTGGACGAGCACCTCACTGGTGGGTGCTAGCACTCATGACTCACACTTGACTCAGTTTATTCATTCACCTGTCATGTTCAATTCAACCATAAAGTTATTGATTATTTCATTGTGATGCTTGTCCTCTAGTGGTGATCATTTTGTTTCCTTGGAACATTTTGATGTCAACATTCTCCTCGGCAGGATTTGGAAACGTATGCGAACTGTTACACGTCTTGCCAAGCTCCAGAGACTCATCTTCATAGCTGACCGATGTCACGCAGCTTCCGTCTTGTCGAGGCTCTCCGGATGGCCATCCACTATGTGCAGACAACCTACAATGTAAACCTATACACACAACTGCACAGAAAGCTGCAAGAGGCAGTCAGGTATTGTTCATAGCCTTTAAATGTGGTCCTCTTGTCATTAATCAAATTCCATTTCCAGATTTTACTCCAGTTTTATGTTTGGTGCTTGGTTGGAGCCTTTCATGTACTACCTCCCTATTTGTCTGGCCAGTGATGGGAATTTATGGCTTGAGGATCTATCTATTCTATCTAAAGTCTCTGACACCCTCGTTCCTTCCGGGAACGTCCTACAAGACCACGGCAGAAGAGTCTCCCTCCTCTCCTATCCATACATTACCTCCTTGCTATTTCCAATCCCTTCACCCTGTCCTTCCATCTTACATCTGTCGGTAAATTTATACTTTATGCCAATATTCCCTATCTCTACCCACACCCCAACAAGCTTGGGGGACCGTGGGGAATCGGGGGTTTTGGGGGGGGGAGGCATATGTGAGTGATATATGGCCTTTGAAAAATCTAGGGGAATTTCCCTAGATCTAGGAAAAATTCCCAAGATCTAATCTAATTTATCCTAACATATCATAAAAGGGGGGGCTGCGCCCCCCCTTGGACCCCACCCGCTGAGACTGTTGTAACCTAACCTAACCTAATTTACCCCTAACGTGTCCTAACCTGGGGGGGGTTGCGTCCCCCCTGGACATCCCCGCTGATACTGTTGTAACCTAACCTAACCTAATTATTGGGTCGAATTGCAAATTTACCAAGTATAATTTCATAACTCACAATACCTTAACGAGAGCATGAAGTTCCTGGCTGTGGGTCATCACTCTACTATTCCTCCAAGGAGCCACACACTGGGGGACACTGAACAGCTGCTGGTAGGACGCCGTGTTCCCTCAGAAACTCGTAACAACACAATCGTTTTTCGAATGAAAATTTTGCGATAATTTCCTAATATGTCGAATTCGCAACCTTCACAAGTGTGATCTCAATGGTAGGCCATGACAGAACTGAGCAACAAAAAAAGTCTACTGACCTGTCTTCCCACTGCCTCTACTATTACATTATAGCAAGCTCTCATTGTGCACAGCTGGTGCTCTTAAGAAGTGGTGGCACGTCATTGGATAGAGGAAATATAGATTACTATAAGAATCCTCTCAGTAGTTACCCACAAGCCCATGCTATAAACAATTGATAGTTGTTTGTTTGTTTATGTTCAAGTGTCTGGATTAGAAAAATAGTCCCCAGACGCACCACATTCCAGGACGTATTGCAGCGTTATTATTAATTTCCGACTGGTAGTGTGATCAGTGAAAATGTTTGTAAATTAGTAAGAGCACACAACAAGCTGGAGGGTAGCCATAACCATCTACTGTTTACATGCATAAAGTTAAGCTAATACCCACATCTGTCATTTTCTCTCTAGGACCCTCAATTTCACTCACATACACTTTCTTCACAAACTCGTCACTCTTCTTTCTCTCCATATGACCAAACTAGCTTTAAAAATTTTTTTTTTTTTCATATTAATTTATTCTATGCATATATAAGCATTTATTCTATGATCTTATATTCTTGATGCAATAGTACACATCTTTTGTGATGTAATGTTATAATTATAGTTAGGAGTAACTGGTAACCACTTTTTTCTTTGTTTTTTTGTCCCACAGTATCATAAATAAAGCAGAAATAACCGCTCCCTTCCTTACCTCTGTTTCAGTGGGGTCCAATGCCGGCAACCCCAGTTTGCCAGAACATCGCTGTGTGGTCAGGGTTGGGGGAGGTTGTGGCGCCCAACCCTCCCGGCCTTGGACATGCAGTGGGTTGAGTCTCGTGCCAAAAAAAGCTGCACTGAAGTTGGAGAAGCTTGACACAGATCTTAAAAATTCTAAAGTAAGTAATCTTTTGTGCAGTTAAATGGGAAAGGAGCTGTGTACTTTATTTGTAAAAGGTTCATATATATTTTGCAGCTTCTGTTAGAGAGAGAAGAATAAAACAAACATTATTTCCTGTGTGGCTATCTTGCATAATTTGTTTAGCATGACATGAATCATGAATTTACCATGAAGGTAAAGTATTTGCTGGATTATTTCATTATTGTGGATTTTAAGAAAACAAGATAATATGGAATAGATTGAATTAAACACTAGCACAATATGTCCACATTTTCTATACAATGGTGACCTTGAGCGTGCATTTGCCAGTCTCCCTCTTAGGATTGTGACTCATAATTTTACCATGGTCTATTGAGGTAAGGGGCTGATGCTAAGGAAGGTACGGAAGAGAACTGGAAAGAAACTTAATCTGAAAAATGTTGTCAGTTCCCTGTGCTGCAACCACAAACCCATTCTGCCATGTGTGTTGGTTTATGTGCATTAAGGTTGTCACAATTAAACAGATGCAAGCACACCCCTACCACAAAAGCCACACCACAATCCACATTACATGCAAATAATTCTAGGGTTACAGCTGCATAGACAACTGTGAGGGCTTAGAAGATCAAGAATAGGATAGCTTGCTATCTGTCCATGCTAAGATGTATCATTTACCTTTTCATCAGTGTGATAGGAATTATAAATTTCATCATCATGCATGTTAGATATTGTTTATGCTGAACGTTAATAATTAATAAACAATCTTCATTTTTGTCAATTTGCCTTAATTTATGTTTATTATTTTTTCAGGTCAATAGTATCAAAGAATCCATTCGGTGCGAGGCCACGAAGACTTGGGTGATCATTACTTGGACTGTGGGGGACCTCTCCAATGCCCTCAAGTGTTACTTCCCGTGCCAGAGATTATTGCACCCTCCTTTAAGCATATTATCAATATGTGTCTTAATGTTATAAAGGTAAAATTACCATATAAGGGTGACATTACTAAACCTTTTATGTAGTAATCATCATACAAGCTTAACTCCTTTCAGTAAGGATGAATAGGGGAGAGGCAGTGGTACAGTGGTCGAGTGTTCGGGTATGTGAATCTAGGGTCCCGGGTTTGATCCCCCTGATATCCGCTGGCCACTTTTCATTCTTTGGCATCACCACTGAGTGGCCAAATGACTACACCAAATTGCTGCCATACTGTCCTCAGACGGGACTTACAATGCTTATATGCATTTGAGGCTGTAACAGCAATAAGCCTCTCTTGTTCTCAACATATTCAAGAGAGAACATAACTATTCAGGGCATCACTATAGAAATCTAAAAACCTAGCGCCAAGAATAACAGGCAAGAGGCAGTCCAACTTTGCTACCATAAAGCCTACTGGCGCCAATGATTTGTGATGTAGAAAACAAAACAACAACCTTGTAATTCATGGAAAAGTTTGGCCGAGGGGACTGGTGAATTACTTCTCAGTTCAAAGCTACACTGACTACACATGGCTTTATTTTGTTGGTTTCTATGGTTCTTATGACGTGTCCTTTTTTATCGTGGCCAAAATCCTATTTGACCTCGCAAAAAAATATATATACCTAAACCAATAAAAGGGGTATAAAGACCAATAAAGTTGTGTAAGGTGCACAGAAAATTTAGCTTGTGGATATAGGAGTATTTATTCATACCATATTTGTTTTGTCTTATTTATTTACAACTATTTTCTTAAACATGCAGAGATGTTCATTGCTTTCTCCTCCCCACTTTTTTTCTCTCTCTCTCTTTCTCTCTTTTAAAGCACAGTACAGTAGTAGGGTGACTGGTGGGGTAATCCGAACTACTAATGGGAAAATATTAATTAAAATCAGAAAAACAACTTTATGAAAAACGTTGGTAGTGAAAATATACCTCTGGTACAGGGCTATCTTGGTGATTTTTTTTTTCAAAATTGTAAGGAATATACACGGTAACACAATTAAAGTTTTTCCAAATAGGTACGACTGTCCGGATCACCCCCACTATGGGGGGTATTCCGAACACCACCATTTTTACTAATCAAATGAATCGGAACATATGTTTTAAATGTTATCCTCAAATGAAATATTGCAAAGCAAATGAACTAGAAGCTTTTTAACACTAATACCTCATAATTATAATGATATATACCACTTAAATTTGTCCAAATAATATTTCCCAACTAGTTTGTACTGTCAAACTAAATAGTTTGATCTTAGATATTAATTTCCAACTGGAAATAGTTACACAAAACTAAGATTTATGAAATTGTATACTGACCTATATACCTAATAAGCTATTGTAGCCTACTAAAGATATACCCCGTTCGATATACCCCCAATGTGCTTACGAAACACAATCAGCTATGAGGAACCAAAGAAATGGCTGGACTGCATAATTTTTCAGCAGATATGGTATGATACATAGTCATCACTAATAACAGTCATACCACCGGATCAGCACACTTTCACGGTCAGGGAAACACTATATAAGAAACACGAAATATAACATCAAGCATCGAGAAATAAAAAAAACACCTGACAGTCTGACGCCAGGCGCTTTTAAAACAAAACGTAGCACGCTATCTTGAGGCTTTCCATTTTCTTATTTAAAATTATTATGACACAATGTTCGCTACACCCCCTAGGTTGGTATAGCCCCACATCACCTTACATTTAGGGTTATAAATACATATTCTTGAGCTTGTAAAACTTTGAAACAATTTTTCCTGAATTTTGCCAAATAATATATTTTGATGGAGTTACTGACTTCATTAGTGTGAAATTTGTCATGTTGGGTTGTTGTTGCAAGGTGTTCAATCTACCCTTAACAATTGGTCCCAATGTGTTGAGTTACGTAAGCAAGGCTCTCAAGCGACACCTGAAGTAGCAGAATCCAGGGTGAGATTAAACTACATTCACAGTTCCAAGTTTGTTTAATTTTGAAGGTCAGTGAGTGGACAAAATATATTGAATTAAGTATTGTGGAATATGTGCAACAAAAAAAGCTTGAAATAAATTAATATGTGTTACCTCTTTGCAGCCCGAGCAATAACAAAGATCAGTCAGCCATAATCCAGACCAAATTAACCTGTGCCTCAGGATTAGCCACAGCTCGCAACAAGAAAATATAAGTTAAGTACAATCAATTTGCACCATTCATCATAGCAGTTTTCTGGGTTTAGGTTTGTAAACCTTTGAGATCAGAAATCCTTAATTAACATATGGGTAGAGGAGTACTTATGGGGAAGGATGAAAAACTGTATGCAGTGTTCATGGACTTAGAAAAGGCATATGGTAGGATTTTATAGGAAGCTCTTTAGTATCACTCTACCTCCCTGTAATTATTTTGTGTTTACAAAAATTTCACTTAGCATGTAATGAGAAACATAATCTTATTTTTACTTTACTTATTATTAGTGTTTTTCTGTTCTTTTGTAAGTTGTCACAATACATATCCAAGAATACCTTTGCTGAAATTTTGAATCATTCCCTTTCCACACAGCCCGCAGCTAAGAGTTTTCTTGCCGGCGCAGCCTTGATGCCTGTGATTTCCCAGAGCTTTTGTCCACCTCCAACGTCGCCCATGTATGGGGGACTCTGGTGCACTGGCAACATTCTCGCGTGCAGGAGCTACAGAAACTTGTAATCTCTAGCAGGGTCAGTTATTTGCACCTCTTTGATGATGTGGCACCATTAATTGTACCACTATTATGATGCATAAAATGACAACAGTGGAATTGTGTTTGTACCAGATGTAAATTTGCATCATCATCATTCATGCATAAGTGGTAAGATGTACCTTTATTTTTTTTATCTCACAACTGAAGTAATATCATACACACTTTTGGTACAAGAAGTGAACCATTCAACCAGCGAGTTTGGACCAGAGGTGACCCATTTTTCTGGGGAAGCCAGATAAATGGTTCTAGTACCTATAATATCTGTATCTGTTTTTGTCTTATATCACTCACATTTATGAAAGTAGCTGTAGGGCATCAATGCAGACACACAGACTTATCAAGGTAGTATATTTAATACTCTATCTATGTACTAGAGTGTTCATCCTCCTAAGGGGGGATAGCTGAGGCAAGGCATGCATATGTACACAACCCATGTATACATATACATACACTCCCTCTCATTCAGTCCCTTGGCATGAGAAGAAATTTGTGATTATATCTAAGAGGTGCATCGTGCAAGTATTGTAAGAATACAAGATATTACTTTACAAAATTGTTGGATTGATTCGTCTTGGGTCTGGATGTTACATTCTGACAGTTATGGTGATTATTTATGATAGCTAGAGTAAGTTGAAGTGAAATGAGAAATTGTGGGAGAGCTCTAATGTAAATTCTAATGTATTTATTTTATTTCAGTTCCTTTCAAGCTTTTCCTGGAAGTTGAACCTCAGTTATCAGGACATAAATTTTTAAGTTCTATGAGTTCGAAGTATGCCTCTTGCTTGAAGCTATTAGATGAATTAAAGGTAAGAATATATAGTATTGTTCATCAACACCTTGTCCACCCGTGTTGTGTAAGATGACCATTAATAATGTTAGTTTTCTTTCATAAATCACCAATATTTATTAGATTTGTCATTATATTTGATCATTATAGTTCAAACCTAAAATAAGGAATTTCGATTAATGTGCCTCTTGTCAGAAGGTTTGTTGCACATTTTCTGTCCTAATAATAAGTGTAGCAGTAAGCTAAGAGCACTTCCTATCAGTTATTCCAGGCAAGCGTGAGAGATTAGTTCTATCTACTTATCAAAGCCATTTGTATCTTTTATTCTGTTAGGTTTTTTGCTATCCTTGACTAGGAACCTGCTCAATGTTGTCCACTCTTTCCACCTCCTAAATGTTGAAATAAGGTTCATGCATGTGATGTTGATTTGCTTCTTGGGAGACAGCTTGGGAGTGGTCAATTGATGGATAGCAAAGTTTATTTGTTGTATATATGGTATTATCAACAAGTTATAGGATCACTTACTTGTCATTTTTTAGAGTTAGTATAAGTCACTCAAAATTGCCTTGAAAGTAAAGTAAAGTCATTGAGAATTTCCTTACCAGGATGCTTGTAGCCAACCTTGAAATTTTTGTGACCATCAGTAGCTTACAAATGTACACTTTGTCAGCCAAATCTTCCTGTAATCCATAACCATCCTTTCTGTATATCATAGATGTGTTATTTGAATGTGCTGCCCAGTTCTCTGCTCCCCTTCACTACTCACATTTTGGAAGATTAGGTGTTGGAAATAATGAGTATGATATTATTTTAGCACAATGTGGAGAAATAAGTATTGATATGGTTTTCCACCTTGCAGGATGTTTTGATGCTAGACATGTACTTGGCACCTCACCTCAACACACTCTACACTCGCATAAGAAACACGTTGCTCTTATTCAGTACTTCAGGTGGGTGTAGGGCTTCACCACTCACAAACAATTATTTAACCCACTAACCCTCGACCTATGAACATGTACTGCATCACTCTCCTGTCTATTTACATATATTTATAATTAAAACTATTGGTTTTATCTTGATATTTCCATAATTGGAAAACAAATGAATAGGTAAAAAACAAAAAAGCTGAAACACTTTTGCATATGGTTTTTCCTGTGAACACTTGTTATGTGATGGAATTGTGATGAACATATCCGGATTTCCTTGCAGCCCCATACATGAGTGTCTGATTTAGAAAAGATGGCAGCTGCTTTCAACACAACTATATCTGCATTAGAAGATGAATTAATGGCCTTGATACTGGATGGACAAATCCAGGCTCGGATTAGACTCCCATAATAAGGTATAGAGTTATAGGTTGTGTGTATATAAAGTCTTCTGTCTCTAATTACTATTCTGTTGTGAACGTTTTGATGAGTTTTAAAGCTTTTACAGAAATGGCATCTAGATTGTTGAAATGGGTGAAGGGAAGTGGATATTTCAAAGTAATGCAAAGAGAAGATTGTATTGAAGTAAGTGATGCTGACTGCATTGTATGGAGGCTAAAACATTGAATATGGGAGTAGCAGGGAGAAAGATATCCTTTTCTCTTGTTTCTTTTTGTTTTGTCAGTCACTATTTCTTTTAACTTTCCTCATATGTTAGGTCTTCCAATTTTGGCACCATCTTAGTTGCTAGGCCCAAAAGCCAATGCGATAGGAGAATGAGTGCTTGTAGCTACACGCAGCTACAGTGTTATGCCTCCACTTTACCTTACCTATACTTATGATGGGAAGCAGGAAGAAAGGGTATGTGTGTGTTGTGTGTGTGTGTGTGTGTGTGTGTGTGTTGTGTGTGTGTGTGTGGTGTGTGTGTGGTGTGTGGTGTGTGCAGAAAGAATTGATAAAAAGTACATATGAGTGGAAACTGAGGATCCTAGGAGGAGAGGAAGGCCAGTTGTAAGATGAAAGAATAGTTTGAAGGAGGAGTACATGCATAGGAAGAGTTGCTGATAGAGAGGCAGTGATTGAACAAGTAAGAGAGGGAGTGTGTGAATAGGGAGAGGTGGAGGCTCTTCTGCTGTGGTCATCCCCTTGAGAGACATTTCCGGAGGGAACAAGATGGTCAGAGACTATAGAATAGAAAAAAACATTTAGAACTTCACTCATTTCTTTTAGGTTCTCATATACTTCCTTTCTTTCTTCAATCGAGTTATATACATATATATATATATATATATATATATATATATATATATATATATATATATATTATATATATATATATTATTAGATATATATATATATATATATATGATTCCTCCTGTTTGTCTTCCATATCTCTCTTAATCTCAATTTCTAGGACGCACATGGTCACTCCTTCCAAATGAGCCCTCATGGTTTATTTCTTCTTTCCGATTTTATTCCTTTGGTAAATATTTTGGTCCAATTTGATGGTTTATCTTCTCTATTTCATATATCAATAATCCAGGTTACCCATTGCATCATTGTATTAGTTCATTATTAGATTCTCATTAATTTATTTCCCACATATTTCCACCTCCGCTAGATTTAAGGGCCTCATCCACACAAGCATACAGTGTCTGGCAGACTTTGTCCCCAGACAAAGTCTGCAGACACAGTTGTAATGCTGTCTCACAGCAAGTGCTGGCCAGTCAAGGTCTGGCTAGAGCAGTGCTGGGATTGGCTGACCACGTACTAGTGTGTAGTAGGTACACATAACTACATTGCCAAGGAAGATAGAAAGCATATAGCTCTATGCAATTTACTGATATCCCTGTGTGTGAAAAAGATCAGAATGAAACTACATAGGATCCACAGGTAACTTTGTAGAATTAAGTGTGTGGCAGTGCCATCACTCAACTGGCCATAGGCAGTATCTTGTGTATTTGCTCAAACTGGCATCTTGGACAGTTTGCTGGTTGTCTGCAGACAGAAGCGGTGAGTCCGTCACCGAACAAATTTCTCTCTCTTGTGTCTTGCGGACACTTGTATGCTCGTGTGGACGGGCTTAACCTGAGACACTTCTTCCTCCAGATTCTGTATGCCCAAGGCTGTGGAAGAAAGAAGCATGACCTTTTGAGCGGTCCCTGGAATATGGGCCGTGAACACATCATGAGGGTGAAAGGTCTCATACTCCGGTCGGCACTCATAAAAACCAGATCCATGTCAAGAGTCCTCC
>JAXIVD010001183.1:87133-96988 GCA_036785275.1 Cancer borealis
TGTTTTTTTCTAGCTCTAATCTTTCTATTTATTATTGTTTTTTCTCTTGTGCACAGACCAAGCCACTAGTCTACATAACTATTTTAAGTTAGGAGTGTGATCGTTGAAATGATTGGAGGTAGGGAGGAGATACAGGGTTGTCAGTTTTGTTGATTGTTATTGTATTATAAGTGCAACAGTTGTATAAATTTAATAAGCTAACATAATTGAGAAAATAAATATTTGCAGCTCATGAATATCTACTGGTTAAGGAAAAATGTATGAGGCTAAACTGCTTGTATATTGCTCTTAAAATATTATGACAATTATGCTGTATGCAAATGGAAACCATATTTAGCATAACAATGTAATTTCATTTCCTAAAAAAAAAATGAATTGTTGTTCACTGTAGTCAAGTTGCAATATATTTCCAAATTCACTTCATATCTGGAGTTGAGAAATATAAAGAAAGAAATGCACAGTATAATCTCAAGGCTCCAGAAACAGCACTGCTTGAGGCTTGCTACCACTGTATGTCGAGAAGATCAGTACCTCCTCTCCGTGTGATTGTAAATTACCCTTCACTTTTAACCTTGAGCAAAATAATATGCTCACCATTTGTCAGCAAATAAAGTGCTTCTTTTCATAGTGAGGATTGTGCAGACCTTGCTGTAGATCCTGATGATGTTTGGAGTGGCTGGGGGTAATGGTGATTTTCTATTGAGAATAGTAAAATAACACATCCAAAAGAGTTTCTTTTACCCAAGGATGATGAACACTACACAAATAGATGCTGGTGGTTCACATGATACGTTTGTCAATGATTTTCTAAGGATGCGGGTAGCTCTGTGGTACAGTGCTCGGTTTGTGACCTCAAGGTTGCGAATTCGATCCTGGTTGACGGCAGTTCAACTTGGTGAGAGAGCTACCGCTTTCATTAATCCTAGCAGAAGCACATGGTCTATAGTTACCTAGTTCGGTGATTCTATAGTTACCTAGTTCGGTGATATTATCTAATCACCTTTTTTGTCATTGATTTTATATTATAAGTGGAATAAGCATGACGTTGAATCCATCATGTTACCTTAATCAACCAGAGGCAGTGAGACCAAAGGTGTATAAAGGATTCCCATATAATAGGCGACAGATTTTATCGCCCTCAATAAAGATGCAAAGCCTTATGGCTTTTGTTACCTAACTTGGGGGAAGGATTTTCTAATTATCTTAAATAGGATGTCGATATGAAAGTGAGTAAATTAAACTAGAATGACGAGAGAGCTCACCTCCCATAACGGTAGAGTAGGGGGCTGGGTGGCTCTGTGAGGAGTAGCGTTCTCTCGTTAACCTGAGGAGAACTATATTATCTATTGTACCTAATTTGGGGGAATTATCAATCACCTTTTAAATCGTTAACGCTAACATAATTATATGGTCTATAGTTACCTAGTTTGCTGGCTGGCTCTGTGATTCAGTGCTTGGCTCGTGAACTAGGGGTTGGGAGTTCGACCTTGGCTTACGGCAACATAACTTGGTGAGAGATAGTACTCTCTTGTCAATCCTAGCAAAACAATGTTATTGTTTTCTAATCAAACTTTTTTTCTTCGTCTTAGCAAGAATCTGTCATGAGCTAGAATAGATCTCGCAAACCTTCGGCCACGCGGCGAGCACAGCACCACAGAGCCATCTGGTCCCCGCGGTAGATGATTAGAAAGGTAAGGAATTATTTTTGTGTACGTTTTTTGTTGTCTTAACTTCCACAAATACTAGTTTATGGTGAATAAATGAAGCGCATGGAAGCTGATACGAGAAGGTAAGTTATAGAAAACTTGTCGACCTACATATCCAAAACTATTTAATCCTCATCCACAAATTAGGTATTATCCAATTTTTTCATAAAGCTTTCCATCATATTTTCGCTTGTTGCCTGAATGCCAAGTCAGTGGCAATATCCACTATTGTATTTGTAAGAGTTTCTGCATGTCTCATTCTTAGACATTCGTTCATCTAGCTTGAGCCCATTGCTGCGAGTGTTTTCGATAAGTAGGATAGTACTAGCTAGACCCATACATTTAACATCAATATCCTCACTCGAACCACGCTTCAGAGCTTGCAGACCAGCTCAAAAACCTCGATACTAATTCACATACGGTTCGAATACTGAAGCACAAGAACGAGATACCCTTCTGGCTGGCTGGCTGGATGCAGAGCTGGGCTGCGAGGAGACCAGTGCGAACGCTGCTCACTAGTATACTGCAAAAAATACAGTGAAGTAAACTGTGGCGTCGATTTATTGGACATTTTGTTTTCTTTCAGTGTGTAGTGAATGTATATAATGTGGTAGGTCAGAGGGAGGACAAGAGCGTTGAAAGGGTTAGGCTGCAGAGATGAGCCACCTATCGGCCATCCGCCATACCCTCACCTCTGCCGTTCTCCTTCCCACAGCTTGGGACACTCTCTGACATGTCATTGGCGAAGGCAGCAGCGGCCTTGGATAGACTCATAGCGAAACAGACTCAGGAACCAGCTACCTTCCGCCTCTCACCCAGCAGCACCTTCATTCCTCCTTGCTGGGGTGTCTCTTCCACTCCCCCTAGCCAGCCATCCACACCGTTCAACAGCACCACCTCCTACCTCGAGGACACGCAGCCATCTGAAGAACTAGTCTCGCAGAGTATCCAGGTGAGAATAGAGCACATGTTTCAAGATTGTTATTTCTCTCTCTCTCTCTCTCTCTCTCTCTCTCTCTCTCTCTCTCTCTCTCTCTCTCTCTCTCTCTCTCTCTCTCTCTCTCTCTCTCTCTCTCTCTCTTTCTCTCTCTCTCTCTCTCTCTCTCTCTCTCTCTCTCTCTCTTTCTCTCTTCTCTCTCTCTCTCTCTTCTCTCTCTCTCTCTCTCTCTCTCTCTCTCTCTCTCTCTCTCTCTCTCTCTCTCTCTCTCTCTCTCTCTCTCTCTCTCTCTCTCTCTCTCTCTCTCTCTCTCTCTCTCTTCTCTCTCTCTCTCTCTCTCTCTCTCTTGCAATTAAGTTCCATGTCACCCTCTGCCTAGGCCATCCTACTTCTACACTTTAAGATTGAATAATGTAGTTCCTGTAATTCCTGGAAACAGCCTCTTTTACACTAATAGGTTTGTTGTGATTTAGTCTTTTCCTTTGCACGGTAAGTAGCTCATGTGTATGTGTTAAGTTTCGTGTCTTATGACTTCCATATACTTGTAGTTTGTACCATTTCTTCAGGTTGTCACCCACAGCACTCCCAAGGATGACAGTTCCTGGCATGTCTCACCTCGGCTCTCCCTCCTTGAATCTCCCCGCCTCCAGCCGTCATGCAGCCACACACCTGCCCGAGGACAAGACCAAGACCAAGACTCCGTGCCGACCTCGCTCTGTGCTCCTCCCTCACACACTATTTCTATTCGAGCCGCCCACTCCCTCCCTGCCTCACACTCCCTCCCTGCCTCACACTCCCTCCCTGCCTCACACTCCCTCCCTGCGTCCTACTCCGTTCCTGCCACTACCGCCCACTCCTTCCCTGCCTCTCACTCCCTCCCTGCGTCCTATTCCGTTCCTGCCACCACATCCCACTCCTTTCCCACTTCACACTCCTCCCCTTCCTCCCACTGCGTCCCCATCCCAGCTTCAAGTTCCGTCTCTGCCGCCTCCTCCGTCCCTTCCATTCTCTCTGACCTCTTCCAGCCGTGTCTTCTCGAAGGAAGCTCCATAGAGGCAGGGGCGGCGGGTGTCTCTGAGGTGTGGTCTGTTGGGGTGAGGGGCGGCCGGAGGGGAAGGCGGGCGTTGGCGTCTTTCTTCTGTCTGTCAGACCCCAGCAAGTTCAAGACGGAGTTGTGTCGTTCGTACCAGGTGCACGGGTACTGCCGCTACGGTTTCAGGTAGGTCTCTTGGGGCGTACTACGAAAGTGCTGATGCAATATAGACACCATGTAAGAAAATATGGCAAAATTTTACATCTTCACCATAATGGCGTCTGTTTACGAAATAAAAACGCATCTGCGCCTCGTCCAACTCCCTACTTTAGGTCATAGAGAAAATTTGATAGCTTCCATATTGATATAACCTAACTTAACCTAACCAAGTATTTATATTTTATCATCCAAAAGTTATGAATTTCACAAGACTTTTTCCGGATTGCCATATATAACCTATATTTTCTTATAATTACTAACACCGCCTGAAACCTTCACAGATGTGTTGAGTCCACTATGTATAGTATGTAGGACTTCATATTTATATTGATATCGTCTGAGCAGTATTTATGCAGATTTACCAAAAGTTGTGTATGAGCTCCTTTTGTTGCCCATCTGTGTACGCAAGATAAATAAAATATCGGTGCACAAGGGTCTTATGCCTACCGTAAACATTCAAACAAGTGATGTGGGAAGCGTGGCAGGCCTGGCTGTGGTTGGTTCGTAAGGGTCGAACCAGCCGGCCAGTGTGTCATAACTCTGGTCACTGAACATTCAATACACAACCCTGAAGCTAGCATGGTCGTAGTCTTATTATGAATATGCCAGTCATATTTCAGTGTCCTTCGTTAACTGGTGTCATAAGGTATCGCCTGTTTTGTGCTCCGTTACTTTTCTCTTTACTTTGTGTACAAGTCTGAGTGTTGCTAATTACCTGTCGCCACCCTCAGGTGTAACTATGCCCATGGCCTCCAGCAGCTGCGCGGGGCGGCTCACCACAGCAAGTACAAGACGCGCAACTGCAAGTCCTACCACGAGAGGGGGTGCTGCCGCTATGGTGCTCGCTGCTCCTTCATCCACGACCCGGAGGAAGGCGTCCTCAAGTGCTCCATTGCAAACAAAGAGGTGGGTGGGAACTGGGAGGGATGGAGTGGGCGTTACATCAAGATTCAGAGCTTCTTTACACAAAATAGAACATTGTTATTTTCTTCAATTAGTTGCTTTGTGGGTTCAGCCAGATTCCACCATAGACTCACACGATGTCCTTCCATAAAGACATCGTAAAGTGATTGGATTCATCATTCACATCAAGCCAAGGCAGGTCAGGTCACCGTTCATTCTGGTCACTCGATGAGGTGATGCTCTATAATGAAGCACTTGGTTTATGAAAGACTGATAAGATAGTGCTTCAATTTGTCCTTTTATTATTGTTATTATTATTATTGTTATTATTATTATTATTTGGTGATGAGAGAGAGAAAAAAGAGAGAGAGAGATCGAGAGAAACCGAGAGAGAGCGAGAGAGCGAGAAATTGTGTACTGGACGCCCGAAGGTTTTGTTGCAAATTGCCAGCATCACCTCACCTGACGCTCCCAGACACATATCTCACGCTGCCTTCAGGGTCCTGTGTCCTCATTGTCATAAGGTAATTGAGGCTCCTTTAGAAACGTGCTTCTGGCTGGTGATTGATTTCAGAGGTGCATTTAGGCTCCTGCTTCTGGGTAATCAGTCTCTGGTTCCTCATCAACCTCTCTGTTTGGAGACACTCGTTTACTGTGTCTGGCTTTCACGTGGAGGTGCCGGCGTGTTGATGTCCACTTGTGTGCCTTAATTTGTGGGAAAGTCGCGTTCTTCCGTGTTTTGGGAGGAGGAGGAGGAGGAGGAGGAGGAGGAGGAGGAGGAGGAGGAGGAGGAGGAGGAGGAGGAGGAGGAGGAGGAGGAGGAGGAGGAGGAGGAGGAGGAGGAGGTATAATAGGAGTGGGAACAATAGAGCTCATGAATTCCTCGTGAGCCAGCCAACCATTCACGGAGCGGGGAGTGGGCCGCTTTGTGTGTTTGCCCAGTAATCATGACCTGCAGCAGGGCGGGGAAAGGGATGGCGGAGGTAGAGGTGGTGCTCTGGGTGAAAGGACTGACTAGGATGGGGGCGGGTGACGGTGGGTGGCTTGCAAACGGACGTTGGGGTTGGGCAGGGAAGAGGACAGACGGGGATGGGGCAGGAAAGGTACGAGAGGAGGGAGACATTGAAGGGGTCGGGTGGAGCACAGGGTGGTGGTAATGTGGTGGTTTATTCTTCAGGAGACTTTGTTAGGGATGGAAGGCAGGACGGGGTGGTAGAGAAGGGGTGGGAAGGGCTATCATTGTTTTTTTTTCTTAACATTATTTTGTTTTGGTCGAGTGGAGACAAGAACTACAGAAGTGCTAAGTGCGCACCACATAATGATGATGGTAATGATGATAACTAATAATAAGGATGTAAATAATAGTAGAGCAAAATTGGATTCCGCATGTACTGGATTCCTTTACTTTGCATGAGAGATCGGTCGTGTTGAAATAATTTAATGTCTAATGATGGGTTTAACACTTTTACCAAAGTTAACCATGAATAATTATGCGGAAAAAACTCGAATCTGATCACATACTGTCTCACATCACCTACTCAGTCCACCGTCAGCAAACACCAAAATGCTTGTTACCAGTGAAATCAAATGAGAAGACCTCTTAATTGAACTCAACCTCTCGGCTTTTATTGTTCATCTTCTTGAGACATTTTCCAAGTTGTTCTGGTTGACCTCGGCTTCCACGTCAAGGTTCTGTCCTCGTGGGCATCACCGCCCTCATTGTGTTCATGGGCATTAGTTTCCTGATCAAAATTGTCTTCTTAGACATCATCCTCTTGTTAAGGATGTCCTCGTTAATATTGGCCTCTTGATCGTCCTCGTTAATATCGGCTTCTTGATTGTCCTCGTCGAGATTGGACTCCTCAACGCTGTCCTCGTGGATATCAGCCTTTCCATAGAGTTGGACAATTTTCTTAACCAGGGAAGGGAAAGGAAAGCGAGGGAAAGGAAAGGAAGGGAAGAGTAGAGAAGGGACGGGAATTATGGGTAATGACTTGGATAAATGCCGTAGGTTGGGGTTTGTTTGATCGTGTGGAGTCGGTGATGCTTTGATTACTGTATTGAAGGTGAGGAGGAGGAGGAGGAGGAGGAGGAAGAAGGGGGGAGAAGGAGGAGGAAGAGGAGGAGAAGGTATAGAAGTTGCAGGGAATAGTTCTTATTATAGGTAATGTATATTTAAGATGCTGATTATGTACTGTCCTAGGTAATCGTAATAATGATGATTGACAATGATGATACTAAAAGCGATAATAATAATAATGACATCAATCTTCCGAAACTTTTTTCCAGCATTGAGTTGATGCGTGAAAAAAAAATTGCTTTAGTCTCGACTACTTTAATGGGACACATTTTACATACGTTATTTTATTTTATTCTTAATCCGATACAAATATTGCCGGATAGTCAGTGTATGCTGCGACCCCCAGGTGAAGGGTGAAGGGTGAAGGGTGAAGGGGTGACGAGGTAATGGAGCTGGGTGAAGGTGGGTGTGGGAAAATATGGTCTGTACTGTACCACTTATCTACCTGCTACTCGTCCTATTCCATTAGACTCATTTTACCTGTTCTGTGATTTTACTTTAATCTCGTTCCGGGTCTTTCTTGATGTCATATTCACTTTTGAGCCTTCCTTCTATAGCCATGAGCTTCCATTTCCTAGCAGGTGTATGCTGGTTACCTGTATAAGCGTCAGTGTGTGTTCAAGAGGCAACCTTGGACCTGGCTACGTATAAATGCTTCTGCCGCTCTCAGGTATTGGAGGCGCTGCACTACTGTCCCGCCAGCGAAGACAACTACCGTACTGCTAAGATCACCTGGAGGCTTTTGGACTCCTCCTCCAGCCCTCCACCTGAACTGCACTTCATCACCTCTAACATGCAGCCCAGCCACCACGATGACGCGCTGTTGTCTTCGGACACCGGGGTGGAACAGGGCCTCCAGGAACTCGACACGGGGCAGAAATTCGTGTCCTTCTCTTTGCCTGTGGTCAGCAGTGCGTCTTCAGGATTGGTTCACAAGCGGGAAAGTTCATCCAGGCTTCACACCCTTCCGATATCAGCCTCGTGGCTGCAAAATGGAAAAAACACTAGTGCGTTGAGAGCGAGGCCAGTGTCGCCACGAACTTGTAAGAAATCTAGTGAGTGCGAGAGTCACCACCCAGAGTGCTGCTTACATGCCGAGGCCTTGACACACTATGCGAGAACTCCACAGACACCATTAGGCTGCCCAGTCCTTCCGGCACGATGCAGCAGAGGCAGCTGGTATGACGCCGAGGAACTAGTGAATCTAGAAGTGGTGCAGAGTATCCTAAGGGAGGAACCACACTACTCTTCCACCTGTTGGAGTACCGTAGACGAGATTGACACAACACGTGGCCATGAGAACTTCCCTGAAGGAAACGACTTGCTGGGGTCCAGCTACAGCGAAATCAGAAATGTGAAATTCGAAGCAAACTGCGTCAGTAAAAGAAGATCGTTCCAAAGGAAGGAATGTTTGTCTGGTAAAGACAATAATGATGAGTCAGGCGAGGAGTCTGACGCACTGTCCCTGGAGCAACCCATCCTGTGCAGCACCCTACGGAGTGACTCTGATTCTGAGGAGGCCAACATGGAGGTATGCGTTGAGTGGCCGCACTCCTGTGGCTTGCACGCGAAGGAGGTGCCCAGTACGATGAAGGAGTGTGTGTGCTGGGCGGAGGGGTGGCCGTGGGGGAGCAGCGATGGGCAGGTGAGGGCGTCAACGACCTTGCCGGGGCGAAGGTATTGCCATGACCTGACCAAATACAAGACAGAGATGTGTCGGTCTTTCCAGTACAACAGTCACTGTGGTTACGGGGACGCTTGCCTCTACGCCCACGGCTCGCTGGACCTACGTCTGTCCCGGCGCCACCCCATGTACCGCACCAAGCAGTGCTTCAGCTTCCACCACAAGGGATACTGTCTGTACGGCAGCCGCTGCCAGTTTGTGCATGACTTGGGATAGTGTGTGCTGTGTGCTGCTGACGTGATCTGGGACTCCACTCCCAGCCAGTGAGGCGACGGTGCATTTGTCTCCTCGTCCACCTGATGTTGGTAGCGGCAGGCAGAGTGTCTGTGTGTCCGTGTGTCTGTGATTGGTGTCATAAGTTATGTTTTATTTAGCAGGAAGTTGACTTCCTCTGTAATTAAATCAATTATTCACTTAGTTTATTGATATTCAACTTCGTAATTTTGTTTTGTTTTAACATGATAAATTTAGATATATCCTTATTTATGATATTTTATGCCAAGTGTTTATGTATTTAATGGCGCCGGAAGGCCCGGTGGTGCTTCATGACCAGTTCATAAGTGAATTTGTTTTGTTGGTGTACAGGTGCGTTTATTTGCGTTTATTTAAGTAGCATGTGGAGCAGGTGGAGTGAGAGGTGGTGCGACCACACTGGCTTCATCTGTTTCTCTTATGCTGGATGGAATGTATCTCGATACACATCTGTTTCTGCATTTATTTATATGTTCGAAAAGGAAAGTTTAATTTATACTGCATTAATAAAAATAAAATAAAATAACTGAATATTTGTCCCTCGCTGCCTAGTGAGGGGGTAGGGTGGAGGGGATAGGAAGGGGGGGAGCAGCAATGTCGGGAATCCATTTGGGGCGGTGTTTCCCTGAGTCCTATTTATTAATGTATGTCATTTCCGAGCGGCGGTGGGGCGGTGGGGTGGAGGGGGAAGGAAAGGTGTTGCAGGGGGCAGCAGGGGGGAGCGGGTGTAGGCAGGGGCGATAGGGAGACTGAATAGCGGGAGGGGAAGGGATGCAGGCAGGAGGGAGGGAGGGAGGAGCGGGGATGCCATACGCTGCACCTTAATTTCTTTTATTTGCGAGCAATTTGTGGATATTTTTGTGTGCGAGGCAGCGCTGCAACCGCTATCAGCGGCGACGCGTCCCTCTGTCCCTCTGTCTGTATGTGTATTCATTGTTATCTTGAATACATACTAAACAGACGGGTAAACGGACGGGTAGTTACGAACAGTTAGACAGGTATATACATAGGGAAAGAAATTTGTGGCAATGTATATAACAG
>JAXIVD010001184.1:5000-30000 GCA_036785275.1 Cancer borealis
ACATACTTGTATTCATTGATGTATATGGGTTTGTGTCTTGAATGTTTGTTTATAATCTAAGAATAATCTATTGTATTGTACAAGTCAATAAATTTTCTTGGTTTTCTATCATGTTTACCTAAAAAGACATTACTTTTTAAGTAAATTACAACAATAATTTAATATGAATATTCAGATGGTTTGGACACCTGAAAAGACTGGTTGAGTTGCCAAGAAGGATGTACAATGCTGGGATCATCTTCTGAGTCACGTAATCCTACTATTGCCACTTAGAAAACAATATGAAACATAGCTCATAAAAAAAAAAAACTTTTTATTAATTGAAAAGTTAGAATCAAGAACGGATAAATTTTTATTTAGGTTAGGTTAGGTTATTTCCTTAAGCAATTTCCTGTCGAGCAATTGATAGTTTGAGAAATTATTTCTTGAGCAATTTACTGTCTAGCAATTTACTTCGAGAAATTTACCTAGATTCAGGCTATAATATGACAATCAGGAAAAAAATATCAAAAGTAAAATGCCTAACTTTTGGGTAATTAAATAAAGAAAGCTTATATAACGGAACCTAACTGAGCCAAACCGTACCTAGCCAAACCTAATCTAACCATAACCTAACGTAACCTAACCGGTATTAATTTATATCATCAGAATCTCTAGAGAATTCAGAGCTGTACTTTTGCATTACCTGTTGCATTTTGATAAGATCTTATTCCAAATTCTGTCGCAAATTCTTAGTTTGTGAGATATTCATTATTTTCTGTGACATCTCTTTGAAAAGTAATAAGGAAAATAATCTAAAGTAAAATGCCTAACTTTTGGGTAATGGAATATAAAAAGCTTATATAACCGAGCCAAACTGTACCTAGCCAAACCTAATCTAACCACAACCTAATGTAACCTAACCAGTATTAATTTACATCATCAGAATGCTCTGAAAATTCAGAGCTGTACTTTTGCAATACCTGTTGCATTTTTATGTTTTCTTAATCCAAATTCTGTCGTAAATTCTTAGTTTGTGAGATATTCAATGTTTTCAGAGAGATCTCTTCGAAAAGTAAAGTTTAGTTTCGTTTTAACAAGGTTCTGATGTTTGTCAATGTAGGTTAGGATTTTGGTTAATTTGTTATGTTAGGTTAGGTTTAGGGAAAGATTCGTAAGACGACCCAGTCTTTTCTTGACAGCAATTTTTTCTGATAGATTTTGATGTGTTTTTAATTAATCTGATGTTTGTTATGCCAAGCAATTTTTTTTCAAGGTAAAAATTGCCACAAAAAAGTCAGATTAATTCGAAACCATCAAAATCAATAGGAGAAAAATTTCTTTTAGTAAACCTAAGCAAACCTAATTAAAACTAATCTAACCCAAGCAAATCTAAGTAAGACTAACCTAACTAAATCTACCCTTCTTTAACCAAATCAGGTAAAGATTCGTAAGATGACCCACTCGATATTTCGTTATCTTTATAATGCACTGCAAATTCAACCTCAGATACTTGCTCAGATAGGTTAGGTTAGGTTTGATTATGTTTGCTTAGGTTAGGTTGGTTAATTAGGTTTGCTTAAGGTTACTGAAAATATTTTTTTTCTTATTGACTTTGATGGTTTGAATTAATTTCACTTTTTTGTGGCAATTTTTACCTTTGGGAAAAAATGCATTGCATAACAAACATCACATTTATTCAAAACACATAAAAATCTATCAGGACTGGTTCGTCTTCAAAAGACTTTACCTAGGTTAATTTAGAAGCTATCAAATGTTCTCTATGAGCAAGAGTAGGGAGTTGGACGAATTGCAGACATTTTATTTCGTATACAGACTCCATAATGGTGAAGATGTAAAATTATACCCCATAACCTAACATAACATAACCGCCTGAAACCTTTACAGACGTGTTGAGTACACTAGATGTATAGTATGTACGACTTCATATTTATATCGATATCGTCGAAGCAGTAGTTATGCAGAAATAACAAACTATTTACTGACAATCATTGTATTTTGTCTTCTCCCAAGAAACCCGCATTCCCACAGGTCTCCAGAATTGTTGGGGGTTAATGAGGATGTCATATAAGATATGCATTTGCGACGAAAATCAATGTCAAAATCGTTCGAAATGGATCATTTTTTATACGAAAAGTGTGTTATTTACATCCAAGTGCATTGGGAGAGCTAAAAATTTACCAGCCACACAATCACCTACGCTATATCACTACTCTCACAAGAGTTTACGGCTTCTTTTATCACCTCACATCTTCTTGCCACCTAAATACTGTGATTACTGAGGCTATAATTGCTCCAGACTCTATTATATGTTAATTAGCAAGTTTTTTCTACGGCGATAAAGGTGCCCACGAAGAGGGTGCGCCGCCATGTTGGTCCAACATGGCGGCGCACCCTCTTCGTGGGCACCTTTATCGCCGTAGAAAAAACTTGCTAATTAACATATAATAGAGTCTGGAGCAATTATAGCCTCAGTAATCACAGTATTTAGGTGGCAAGAAGATGTGAGGTGATAAAAGAAGCCGTAAACTCTTGTGAGAGTAGTGATATAGCGTAGGTGATTGTGTGGCTGGTAAATTTTTAGCTCTCCCAATGCACTTGGATGTAAATAACACACTTTTCGTATAAAAAATGATCCGGCTCTTCCGGCTCCCAAACGGCTCTCAAATATTTTATTTTAGTTCCCCATATTCTGTTTATAGTCTTTATAATTTAGAAAGAATTTCTTAGGATAACTTAGCTAGTTAGCTTTCAAAACCTACTGAATTAAGGAAAGGTGAAAAAATTTTTAAAAAACGTTTGTTCATTTATTTTAATTTAAACCAAATTTATATCAAATCATAGACTAAATCAAATGTACCTGTTATTTAATTAAAAGGTTAAAACGCCTTAAAAAAATTACCTTAATTAATACCAATCATAGAAAACATTAATGAATTTATACACAATCCACCTAAACAACTTGTTTCACAGTTTCAGACATGCAGTGTATTCAAACTGAGAGGAATTTCTCTGACTTAATAATAATACCCATAAACATTATTAAAGATAAAGTTAAAATTAAAACATAAGATATAGTTAAAGTTAAATCAAATACAATGCTTCTTAAGTTTTCATTTTTTTTTTTTTTTTAATTTTTTATATACCGGTTACATGTTTTGAGGCTTGAAAACAAAAAACATAATTTAGTTGAGAAATAAAGTCTATAAAAAATAGTTATCTACATGTCTGTACAGTGTACACACTTTCACAAACTCGGTCACACACAAATACACAGACAGACAGACACACACACACACAAACATAATATCTATTTCCTTTCTTATCTAATATCTATATATCTATCTTAAAGATGGATATATATATATATATCTTAAAGATAGATAGATAGATATTAGATAGGAATGGAAATAGATATTATATGTGTGTGTGTGTGTGTGTGTGTGTGTGTGTGTGTGTGTGTGTGTGTGTGTGTGTGTGTGTGTGTGTGTGTGTGTGTGTGTGTGTGTGTGTGTCTATCTGTCGGTCTGTATGTCTGTGTATGTGTGTGTGACTGAGTTTGTGAAACTGTGTACAGACATATAGATAACTAATGTTTATAGACTTTGTTTCTCAACTAAATTATGTTTTTTATGTTTTCAACCATCAAAACACGTAACCGGTTTATAAATACTGAAAAATACATTTTTCTTACAAACTTTTTGGCGTATATTTAGATTAAATTACATGAATAGATAGAACTTCTAAAATCACATCATTTAGTATTAGTGCATTTTTTCTGTACGACTAATATTTACACGACAAAAGACAAGAATTAATGTTTATGGTTGGGTGGGGGTGTGGGATTACGTAATAACGGTTATCTCTCTCTCTCTCTCTCTCTCTCTCTCTCTCTCTCTCTCTCTCTCTCTCTCTCTCTCTCTCTCTCTCTCTCTCTCTCTCTCTCTCTCTCTGATAGATATATATTAAATGAGAAAGAAAATAGATCATATGTTTTTTTTTTGTGTGTGTGTCTGTCTGACAGACAGACAAACAGACAGATAGACAGACACACACACACACACACACACACACACACACACACAAAAAAAAAAAAAACATATGATCCATTTTCTTTCTCATTTAATATCTATCTATCAGAGAGAGAGAGAGAGAGAGAGAGAGAGAGAGAGAGAGAGAGAGAGAGAGAGAGAGAGAGAGAGAGAGAGAGAGAGAGAGAGAGAGAGAGAGAGAGAGAGAGAGAGAGAGAGACAAATTTTCGTTCATGGTCACACACACACACACACACACACACACACACACACACACACACACGCACACACACACACACATACTATCTATTTTTTTTCTTATTTAACATTTCTATATATGAGAGAGAGAGAGAGAGAGAGAGAGAGAGAGAGAGAGAGAGAGAGAGAGAGAGAGAGAGAGAGAGAGAGAGAGAGAGAGAGCGCGAACAATTGGCGGTTGACTATTACGTAACGTGAGTTTGAGGGATGGTGGGGTACCCTACCACCCCTCAAATTATCAACGTAGTTAACTTGTCTTTTATCGCGTAAATATTAGTCGTACAGAAAAAATGCACTTATGCTAATTGATGTAATTTTAAAAGTTCTATCAAATCATGTAATTTAATCTAAATTTACGCCAAAAACTTTTTTTTTTTATGTTTTCATTATTTATAAACTGTTTACATGTTCTGATGGTCCAAAAAATATATATATATATATTTATTTCCTTATTTTAATTATTCGCAGATTTTTTGACTTAAACTCCATAGTTTTCGGTTTTACAAAACGAAATGTTAAATACTAGTTTGACAAAAATTATGTTAAATAGTTATTTTCTTACCTTCAAAAGGCCTTTCAACTGGTGTAGTCTGATTTTGAATAACGCTAATAGTTAAGAAAAAAAATATTTCGATGGTCATTTATCATTGAGTTTCATTTTCAATAGAATGAAAAGAAAGCTTGTTTCTTTTAACTTCCTTAATTACTCCTAATCATTTTACGTCAATTTCATAGTTTTCGAGTTATAAGGAAAAAACGTTAACGATTAGTTTGACAGAAAAAATGCACCTATAATCATTTAAATAATTTTAAAAGGCGTATGAGCTAGTGTAGTTTTTTATTTTTTTATTTTACTCAGGTTATGAAAAAAAAAAATTTCCTTCATTATATAAAGAGTAATTTCATTTTTAAATGTTGCAATAGAAAGTTGGATTCCTATTCACTCTTTGTCTATTTGTAGTCATTGTACGTATACCTTATGGTTCTCGAGCTATAATGAGAAAATGAGTTTTGTGTTAAAAAATTAACTATGGAAAAAAATATACTTGATTTGTACGATATGTACACTATTTTGAGACAAGTTCTATAATTTAATTTAACCTCTTAATATTATCAGATTGTCTTCATTTACCGATATGTTGTAGGGAATATTATAGTGTACATTCCACATCATTGGCCTGCCATATACACCATATATTTTCTGAATTATTCATATATATATGTTTTATGTGTTGAGTTATCCCTCTTTGCTAAGAGGCGAAAGCACTTGGAAATACAGTTTTCTTTGTTAACTTGAAGGGGTAACTTAACTATTTTAGTATACAATTTCTATGAATAGGCTTCATTCTCGTAAGTATTATTATTATTATTATCATTACTATAATTATTAACAATCGGTAATTTTTGCATTTTGTTAGAAAATTGCAAAAATATGGAAATACTAGAAAAAAAAAATTAACGGCTCTCAAAAAAATCTCAAACGGCTCTCGAGAAAGATCCGGCTCTTCTCGTTCATCTGGAAGAGCCGGCTCTAAGAACCGACTCGTTCACAAAGCGCCCATCACTAACCAACATGGCGGCGCACCCTCTTCGTGGGCACCTTTATCGCTGTAGAAAAAACTTGCTAATTAACATATAATAGAGTCTGGAGCAATTATAGCCTCAGTAATCACAGTATTTAGGTGGCAAGAAGATGTGAGGTGATAAAAGAAGCCGTAAACTCTTGTGAGAGTAGTGATATAGCGTAGGTGATTGTGTGGCTGGTAAATTTTTAGCTCTCCCAATGCACTTGGATGTAAATAACACACTTTTCGTATAAAAAATGATCCATTTCGAACGATTTTGACATTGATTTTCGTCGCAAATGCATATCTTATAAGACATCCTCATTAACCCCCAACAATTCTGGGGACCTGTGGGAATGCGGGTTTCTTGGGAGAAGACAAAATACAATGATTGTCAGTAAATAGTTTGTTATTTCTGCATAACTACTGCTTCGACGATATCGATATAAATATGAAGTCGTACATACTATACATCTAGTGTACTCAACACGTCTGTAAAGCTTTCAGGCGGTTATGTTATGTTAGGTTATGGGGTATAATTTTACATCTTCACCATTATGGAGTCTGTATACGAAATAAAATGTCTGTAATTCGTCCAACTCCCTACTCTTGCTCATAGAGAACATTTGATAGCTTCTAAATTAACCTAGGTAAAGTTTTGGAAGACGAACTAGTCTTTTTGGACAAAGCAATTTTTTTCCTGATAGATTTTTGTGTTTTGAATAAATCTGATGTTTGTTTGTTATGCAATGCATTTTTTTCCAAAGGTAAAAATTGCCACAAAAAAGTGAAATTAATTCAAACCATCAAAATCAATAAGAATAAAAATATTTTCAGTAACCCTAAGCAAACCTAATTAACCAACCTAACCTAAGCAAACATAATCAAACCTAACCTAAGCTATCTGAACAAGTATCTGAGGTTGAATTTGCGGTACATTATAAAGATAACGAGATATCGAGTGAGTCATCTTACGAATCTTTACCTGGTTTGGTTAAAGGTTAGATTTAGTTAGGTTAGTCTTACTTAGATTTGCTTGGGTTAGATTAGTTTTAATTAGGTTTGCTTAGGTTTACTGAAAGAAATTTTTCTCCTATTGATTTTGATGGTTTCGAATTAATCTGACTTTTTTGTGGCAATTTTTACCTTGAAAAAAAATTGCTTGGCATAACAAACATCAGATTAATTAAAAACACATCAAAATCTATCAGAAAAAATTGCTGTCAAGAAAAGACTGGGTCGTCTTATGAATCTTTCCCTAAACCTAACATAACATAACATAAATTAACCAAAATCCTAACCTACATTGACAAATATTAGAACCTTGTTAAAACGAAACTAAACTTTACTTTTCAAAGAGATCTCACAGAAAACATTGAATATCTCACAAACTAAGAATTTACGACGGAATTTGGATTAAGAAAACATTAAAGTGCAACAGGTATTGCAAAAGTACAGCCCTGAATTCTCAGAGCATTCTCTACCAGTCTCAGTCCAAGTCCCCTCGGCTCATGCTCTGAGACCATAGTGATGCATATCGATGCCATCGCTACGAAACGCGGCGTTGTGATTGGCTGAGCTCGGCTCATGATCGATGCGGGAGTCGCTACCGAACGCGGGGCGGAACTCATTAGTTCTACAATATCCAATCGCTATAATAACATGTTCACAATAGTAGTGGTATATTATGTGCAGGGTAGGAAGGTAGTTGGTGAGTTGGGAAGTGTTGTGCAAGGAAGAAGTATGAGTATGGAGGTAAAGAGAGATCTGAGGAATAGTATAATTTGACCTAGTTTGACATATGGAAGTGAAGTATGGAAGTGGAATGAAGCTGAACAGACAAAGATAAGAGCAGTGGAGATAAAATACCTAAGAGCAGTATCTGGGGTAACAATACCAGGTAGGATGAGAAATGAGGAAGTATATGAGAGATGTGTAATGGCGGAGAGGGGTTCCAGACAAAAGTTCGTATAGAAAAACTTTGTATGGCAATAATTCATAGGATAAAGTTTGTTTGCCGTCAGGATAACGTAGAGTATAAAGTTCGTCGTGTCAAAATTTCGTAATGGATAAAAATCGTAATGGAAAAAAATTGTAAGGTTAAATGTTCGTTGTACCACTGTTCATTAGAAAAATGTTCGTACGCATTAGGTTAGGTCGTTACGAACATCTGCGTACAAACTTTAACGTACGAACTTTTTTGTACATACTTTTTTCAAACTAACTTTATCCCTCACGAACATTTGCTTACGAACAATTGCGTACGAATTTTATGCATACAAACTATTTCCATATGCACTTTGGTCCTACAACTGGCAGAGAGGCCAGAGGGAGTGAGTGTGGAGTGGTGGAATGGGTGAAAAAGAATACATTGAGATGTTATGGACATGTGAAAAGAAGGCCAGAGGATAGAATGGTAAAAAAGGTATATCAAAGCAGTGTGGATGGGGGATTTGGTAGAGGTAGGCCTTCCATAGCTTGGGAAGGGAGGATGGAACAGTATTTGAGGGAAAGAGTGAGAGGGGGAGGAAGGATAATAGAAGAGGCAAAAAGAGGATGTAGTGATAGGGCAGTTTGGAGACTCTTTTGTTACAGCCACCGCCTCAGTTGAGAGCTCCCTGTGGGAGCAAGGTGGCGTAGATAAGACAAGATAATAATAATGGCCCTAACAAAAGAAAGAAAGAAAAGAAAAGAAAAGAAAAAAGAAAAGAAAGAAAAGAAGATACATACTATTTTCATCCATGGAGAAGCTGTGATGCTTTGGTTCTAACTGTACTTGGAGGCATTCATCCCCGTCAGTGCTGCGATGGGTATGGTGTTCATGCTTTGTGCTGCTGGAGGGACTGCGATGGGTATGGTGTTCATGCCTTGTGCTGCTGGAGGGGCTGCGATGGGTATGGTGTTCATGCCTTGTGCTGCTGGAGGGGCTGCAATGGGCATGGTGTTCATGCCTTGTGCTGCTGGAGGGACTGCAATGGGTATGGTGTTCATGCCTTGTGCTGCTGGAGGGGCTGCGATGGGTATGGTGTTCATGCCTTGTGCTGCTGGAGGGGCTGCGATGGGCATGGTGTTCATGCCTGTTATGTAGGTCCTGGCTGTCATGACGTTTTTGCTGGTAAGGACTGTCATGTCTGTTGATGCTTCAAAGATTAAGAAAATGAGTGTTATCTGAAAGTAGACAAAACCATACCGTTAGTTTCTAAGAAATAAGACACAAAACAAATACACATATACATTATAGCACAAAGAAAAGTGAGAAAGAAAAGAACAATAACTTTATGGAGTTACTAGTACAAGGAAGTGCAGATCCTCTATAGTTCATGGTACTGTGTAAGAGAGGGTTTCGATGAGAATTATTTCCTACTCCATGAATTGTGATTACCTTAACGGAGGTCTTTCAACGTGGATAAATGCAACATCATGCATGTTGGACACAAAAATCAGCAGGCAGAGTACCACTTGAAAGGGACAACGCTGAACAAGTTCTCACAGAAGAAAGATTTGGGCATTACAATGTCTAACAACCTAAAATCCTCAGCTCATGTTGCAATGATCACTGCAAAAGCCAACAGTAGAGATGGGATAATCAAAAGGAACTTCTCTGTACTCAGCAAGGAAATATTGGTACCATTATACCTCTCCCTGCTTCGCCCAATTCTGGATTATAGTGGTCAGTTCTGGTCGCCAAGCCTAATACGTGATATCCAGTCACACTAAATAAATATCTAAGGGAATAAAAACCATATATGGCTTGCAGCGTGAGGCCGACACGAAGAATAAATGGGATAAAACTGTTATGTGGATGATTAATCCGGCCTTAAGGGACTTTCATTGATTATACACATTCAAGGGTAACTGGATATATTATCACACTGGATAACTAAAGATTAATTAAGCATAATAAGAGATAACTAGAGAACAATCCCAGTGGTGAAATTGACATCACTGCGAGGTCACTGTGAGCTCACACTTGTGAGCCTGTGACATCATACTGTGAGCCTGGTGTGAGCTCACCATGACCTCAAATTGAAGCCTCACCACAAGTTCAGTGACATCATATTTGTGACATCACTGTATGATGTCACTGTGAGCTTGTGGTGAGGCTTCAATTTGAGGTCATGGTGAGCTCACATCAGGCTCACAGTATGATGTCACAGGCTCACAAGTGTGAGCTCGGTGACCTCGTTGTGATGTCAATTTCACCACTATTAGTGATGAAATTGACATTTTTCAGTTTATAAAATTAAATTTAAGCTAAAATTCATGTAGATAAAAAATGCAGGTTCATTACAGACAGCAAAATACTGTAAATCTGGAACCCCATATTGTTCATGAAATATATCCAGAAATTCTACTGCAGAGAAATTTACTTGCTACTGACATTCCTGTTTAGGATAGAATACCGTACGTGGTACAATCAGCAAGTATAGTACTATTTCATATTATACACAATAGTGGTGAGAAAAACATAAACAAACTTTGAATGATGTAATATTCCTTTGTCAATTTTACTTATTTGCATTGTTTTAAAATTTAGTTAAGTCTGTCTGCGGGCAGAACTGTGGCATTTTTAGATTTTCTATTAAGCCTTGTTTTGGCATTTGCCAAAAATGTCTCAATCTGTTTCGGTACTTCGTTTTTTACTGTAGCTGTCATGATGGCTCCATTTCTTATAACCTGCACTGTATTTTCTTTGTGGAAGGATTTTGCTGCACCTGGAACAAATATAGGTTTTGTAAGTTTTCGATAAAATCCCAATCAACTTATATTTAAACACTTAAAAACTTTCAAAACTATGCAAGATAGATTTTATATTATGAATGTTGTAGACTTTAAAAGGATGATCTCGCTAATTAACTACTCTGCTGTATTTTTCAAGGTGATTCCAAACACCCAGTTAGGTTTAGAGAAGCAAAAGAATTTACCATGGATGCAGTGTTCTAGTGACTGTGGAAAGACAAACTTATTGTTCGCCCCAGTCCGGTTGTAGGACAGCATCAAATGGTCTGTCATCATGGCTCACAGAACACTTCTCACGCTCTTCCCAATATTCCGCTCCCCAAATCGATATGCTAGATATCTAATCTGAAATATATGAATGGTTGCTGTATTAAAATAATGCTTCGCCATTATATCATACAAAGAGATATAGTGATATATGAATATTGTAACTGGAATCTATATGTGACCTTTTGACATTAATTGAAAGGTATCATGCAGTTCCAAACCTAGCTAGGAGGCATTAAGTGGACCTTATATTTAAGTATACATGTATATAGGCATATACAAATTATATTGGTACATTTATTCTTTTATTTATTTAATTTATTGCATATATTTAGTTTTTCATTTCTCCAGGTTAAATACATGTAAAATTATTAAAAATCATGTGGATTAAAGTAATATTTACTTAAAATTGGGCTGTGATACCAATAAATTTAGGTCCTGTTCAGTGCAATAATTAAATGTATAATGTTCTTAACTTACCAATGCTTTGCTCTTTGAGCTATCCGTGAGTTTACCACAAAATTCTTCAAATTCTTCTTTGGTCTTGTGCAGTTTGACTTCATCAGTCCTTTGCTCAGCCACATCTTCTGGGAATGCATGGGAAACCTTGGCTTTGATAATTTCTTCCCGAAGGAGCCTGACTTCCTCTCGCAGTTCTGTCACTGTCTTGTTAGTATTCTGACATAAATCTACAAGCAGAAGTTAAAAGTTCATGTGTGTTAAAACCTGTAGAAGGATAAAAAGCATTCCTTCTTACTTCTCAAATTCACTCATTCACACAAGGTACGAGTGTAATGTTATATATGACAGTATATCTACTGAATATTCAAGGTACATGCAACTTCAAACAGAAAGATATTTCCAAGTACATGTTTACATATGTTTCAATTATAAACAATCATGATTTTCCACTAGCAAGAACATGTAATAACAAGAGATAAGAAGTCTAAAAACTTACAGAACAGTTTTATGAAGTCAGTAAGTGGTACTGTGACAGGACATTGTGATACCGACATTGATGGCCATGTGGATGATGGAGGTGTTGGTGACCTCGGAATAGGAGGCAAGCTTGACTGTTTCTGCTCATCTCCATTTTCATCAATTTCATCGCTACTGCTCTGGTCGGAAATGGAGCCAAATCTAGGAGGGGAACATGCTGCACTTGTGCCACCATACCCAGGTTTTGGTGGCATTTTCGTTGCAGAAACATCGCCATCACTCAGATAGGAATGGTTTGCCACTGCAGCAAACACAAGGAGGCTTGCTTTTGCTTGGCCTCTTGCGCTTCCCTTTGTAGCCCTTCCTACTTCTCTCTAAAATAAAGTTCAAATACATGTATATTCAAAACTATCTAGTGATATCCATACAAACAGACACAGACACACACACACACACACACACACACACACACACACACACACACAAGATTAGATATTTTATTTACTAAAGGAATACATCTAGAAACAGACATTAATTGTGAATGCCCCTTTGGAAGGAGTGACCATGTGGTCCTGGAAATTGAGATTAAGGGAGATATAAAAGACAAACAGGAGGAATCATACAAAAAGAAAAGAATAAATTATGCAGAAGCAAACTATACTGCAATGAAGAGGTTTTTCAATTAAATTGACTGGACAAAAATGAAGGAATTAAAGGACGTACAAGAGAAATATGATCTCTTCCTAATGATATACGAGCAAGGAGTAATGGAATACATTCTATTTTATAGAGTAAAAGAAAAAGGTAAAAAAGATTGGTTTAATGGAAAATGTGAGCTAGAAAGAGAAGAGATGAATCATGGAGGAGAATGAAAAGAAAACCGATCAAGGAAAGGAAAGAAGAATATAAACTAGAAAGGAATGAATATGTCAGGGTAAGAATGAAAGAAGAGAAGAGATATGAAAAGATATAGTTGACAAATGCAAGGAAGAACCAAAGCTGTTTTATAGATTTATTAATGGAAAAATAAAACAAAGAAATAATAACTAGACTGAAGGAAAATATTGAAGTATATCAGGACCCAAAAGAAATGAGTGGTGCTAAGTAAGAATTTTCAGAAAGTATTTACAACTGAATCTGACTTTAATTAAAAAGCCACAAGGACAAGTGAGGAAAAACGAGATGTGGGAAATCAAGATAAGTCAAAAAGAGGTAGAAGAATTGATGAAGGAATTGGATGAAAGAAAAGCTATAGGACCAGATGGAGTATCAGGATACATATTGAAGGAGTGTAGACAAGAAATTACTCAACCAATTCATGATATAATTGATTGTTCTATTCAAACAGGAAAAGTCCCTAAAGAATGGAAAAGAGCTGATACAATGCCTGTTTACAAGAATGGAAACAAAGAAGAACCACTTCATTATAGACCAGTGTCATTGAGCGGCATAGTGTGCAAGATATGTGAGAAGGTCATCAAGAAACAATGGACTCATTACTTAGAAAGAGAAGGAATAATATCAGATAGACAATTTGGATTCAGAACAGGAAGATCGTGTGTCACAAACTTATTAGGTTTTTATTCAAGAGTAATGGATATAACACAAGAAAGAGATGGATGGGCAAAAAAGGCATTTGATAAGGTTCTGCACAGGAGATTACTATGGAAGTTGGAACACATTGGAGGATTGAAAGGAACATTAAAGAACTGAATGGAACACTACGTCAAAGGAAGAGAAATGAGAACAGTAGTAAAGGATGAAAAATCTGAATGGAGAGAAGTGAAAAGTGGAGTACCACATGGATCAGTTTTGGCACCAATAATGTTTTTAATATATGTAAATGACATGACAGAAGGAGTAAGCAGTTACATAAGTCTATTTGCAGATGATGTAAAATTACTAAGAAAGATAGGAAACCACAAGGATTGTGAAGAGCTACAGAATGATATAAACAAGATATATGAATAGAGCAAGACATGGGAAATGGAATTTAATGCAAAAAAATGTCATATTGGAAATGGGAAAAAGTGCAATGAGATCCTCATGGACGTATAAGTTAGGGGAAAATATTATATCAATAGCAAAAGAAAATAAAGATTTGGGAGTGGTAATACAGGACAACTTATCACTAGAGAAACATATAATTAGAATATTTGATGACACTTTCATCATGTTAAGGAATATACGAATGGCTTTTCATTTCCAAGATAAAGATATGATGAGAAAAATTATAACTACAATGACCAGACCAAAACTGGAATATGCAGAAGTGATATAGTCCCCGCACAAGAAAAAGCATGTGTTGAAATTAGAAAGAATACAGAGAATTGCAACTAAGATGGTGCCAGAATCGGAAGATCTACCATATAAGAAAAAAATAAAATAATGCATTTAACAACATTGAAAGAAAGAAGAGAAAGAGGTGACTTTAACATTGAAAGAAAGAAAAGAAAGAGGTGACTATCACAATATATAAATTGATGAACAACCTGGAGGAAACATAAAAAAGACCTAATATTAAGAAGAAAAGGAGAGGCTAATAATTTGAGGGGACACAAGAAAATACTGCTTAAAAGAATTTGTTTGAAAGATACAAAAAAGTAGTTTTCCCCAAAGAAGTAGAGTACAGATACTTGGAATGGACTGAAGGAAGAGGTGATAATGGCAAAGAATGTACATCAACTAAAAGAAAAACTAGACAAATATAGATACAGAGACAGGACCACAAGAGTGTAGCTCAGGCCCTGTATACTACAACTAGGTAAATACACACACACACAATTTTACTAGAAAATACAGTTTTGCATTTGTTAAAATGATTACGATTACCTTCGTCACTACTCAAGGAACTGTCTGAGGTCCACCATTTCTTCCGTCTCTCTTCTTTGGTAGAGGCCTCTTGACTGGATCTTCTTTCTCAATATCATCTTCTAAGACTGCTGCCGAGTCTGACTTCAAATCAGAAAGGTGTGCATTAGCAGCTTCATATGTCTCTAAAATTCCAGAATATATATCAATTTATATATTTATTTTTTATTAATGTACCAAGTAAATTCATCCATTTGTTTGTTCAATATTTATATGCCGACATGGATGAAAGAATACATAATATGAGACAGTAATTAACATGCAACTGCACAGAAGCTTTCAGTGAATGATAGCTTTTCTATCCAAGGCACATGGCCTCTAAATTCTACATGTAGGTACATACATTCTAAACAAAATCACGGGGACCCTTTGGTGTTTTGGGTGCTACAATAAACATGGACTTAAATTGTTAAAAATCCCTGTGGAAATTATTTTTAAGTATACATACCCCTCTTGCCCTTTAACTTCAAGATCCTATATGTTTGCCAGTTCGGGTTTGGAATGGATGCTCGCTTTATTTTCTCTAGGGAGGAAGCCCATCGACACTGCAGTTGCCCATCTGCTTTGAATATCCATCCCTCTGGCACTACAGACAACTTCCCACCAGGGAATGCACAGATATAAAATTGCTGCTGAAATATAAAAAATTATACATATATAAAAACATATTATTTATTACATTATAATACATTGTAAACAATATATGTCATAGAATCCAACTTGCAGAATTTAATGCTGTAGTATTTTTACTTTGATATTGGCATCGCTATTAGATTATGTAGCTGTTGTTGTTAGTAACAATTACTTTTAAGTGTTATTTATTGAGACTACCATCAATACATACATAGCTACATATATTGCATGTATGTATGTACCACGCATGATTTGAAAACTCACTAATGTAGTACTAAAACATCATGCAGACTAACAGATCATGCGGACTTTAAAGTTAGAAAGTAGCCGGACTAGACTGCAAATATCAATGATACTTACTCACGAGGAATGCATTAGTTGCACAATAACTGCTGTGTTTGTCTGGTCCTTGTCAAACAAAGAAAGAGGAATGCATTTTGAAAAGGTTTTCTTAATTACATTTCCGTCACAAATGCTAGTGTGACGGCGCCTTAATTAGTAAGATAGTCAATGTTTTCTGTGAGACCTCTTCGAAAAATAAAGTTTAGTTTGGTTTAAACAAGGTTCTGCTATTTGTCAATGTAGGTTAAGGTTTGGTTAGATTAGGTTACATTAATATATAAGCTCTCAAATGTTCTCTATGACCAAAAGTAGGGAGTTGGACGAGGGGCAATCCCGATATGTAGACGTAAACAAACACCATTATGGTGAAGATGTAAAATTTTATCCCATGAACTAAAAAAAGATTGGGAACCACTGATTTAACATAATCTAACATAACATTGAATTCCTAACATAAATTGAAAGATGCTTTACCAGGTAAATAATGGTGAGCACCGCCTGAAACCTTCACGAATGTGTTGAGTACGCACCGATATCATCCGAGCAGTAGTTATGCAGAAATACCAAAACTGCATCATCCTGCGGCTATAATTGCTACGTACAGACTCTATTATATGCTAGTCAGGTCAAGTTGCCAAGTATCTCATTCATCTAGTTGTGGCCAAAACTGGGTGCTTCGCACTGCTTGATTGAGTTGCGACAAGATATGGGTGCCCCGCAGGCTGTGGGTTAAAACTCCTCTATACCGGCTTAAAATCTTATGTGCGTATAAAGAATGAATGTTTTTCCTATCTCATGAGTTCCTTTAACATTTACCTGACAGTTTTATATTGATTTATCATACGCGTTGAGGAACAAAATGAAATCAATCATTGCTCACCTTTGAAACGGCCTCTCCATTGTCCTCCATATTCAAACTTCTGAGTAGTGATGGGCGCTTTGTGAACGAGTCGGTTCATAGAGCCGGCTCTTCCAGATGAACGAGAAGAGCCGGATCTTTCTCGAGAGCCGTTTGGGATTTTTTTGAGAGCCGTTAATTTTTTTTTTCTAGTTTTTCCATATTTTTGCAATTTTCTAACAAAATGCAAAAATTACCGATTGTTAATAATTATAGTAATGATAATAATAATAATAATAATACTTACGAGAATGAAGCCTATTCATAGAAATTATATAGTAAAATAGTTAAGTTACTCCTTCAAGTTAACAAAGAAAACTGCATTTACAAGTGCATTGGCCTCTAGCAAAGAGGGGTAACTCAACACATAAAACATATATATATGAATAATTCAGAAAATATATGGTGTATATGGCAGGCCAATGATGTGGAATGTACACTATAATATTCCCTACAACATATCGGTAAATGAAGACAATCTGATAATATTAAGAGGTCAAATTAAATTATAGAACTCGTCTCAAAATAGTGTACATATCGTACAAATCAAATATATTATTTTCCATAGTTAATTTTTTAACACAAAACTCATTTTCTCATTATAGCTCGAGAACCATAAGGTATACGTACAATGACTACGAATAGACAAAGAGTGAATAGGAATCCAACTTTCTGTTGCAACATTTAAAAATGAAATTACTCTTTATATAATGAAGGAAATTTTTTTTTCATAACCTGAGTAAAATAAAAATAAAAAACTACACTAGCTGATACGCCTTTTAAAATTATTTAAATGATTATAGGTGCATTTTTCGTCAAACTAGTCGTTAAGGTTTTTTCCTTATAACTCGAAAACTATGAAATTGACGTAAAATGATTAGGAGTAATTAGGGAAGTTAAATGAAACAAGCTTTCTTTTCATTCTATTGAAAATGAAACTCAATGATAAATGACCATCGAAAAAAAAAAATTCTTAACTATTAGCGTTATTCAAAATCAGACTACACCAGCTGAAAGGCCTTTTGAAGGTAAGAAAATAACTATTTAACGTAATTTTTGTCAAACTAGTATTTAACATTTCGTTTTGTAAAAACGAAAACTATGGAGTTTAAGTAAAAAAATCTGCGAATAATTAAAATAAGGAAATAAATATATATATTTTTTGGACCATCAGAACATGTAAACAGTTTATAAATAATGAAAACATTAAAAAAAAAAAGGTTTTGGCGTAAAGTTAGATTGAATTACATGATTTGATAGAACTTTTAAAATTACATCAATTAGCATAAGTGCATTTTTTCTGTACGACTAATATTTACGCGATAAAAGACAAGTTAACTACGTTGATAATTTGAGGGATGGTAGGGTACCCCACCACCCCACAAACTCGCATTACATAACAGTCAACCGTCGCGCGCGCGCTCTCTCTCTCTCTGATATATAAATGTTAAATAAGAAAGAAAATAGATAGTATGTTGTGTGTGTGTGTGTGTGTGTGTGTGTGTGTGTGTGTGTGTGTGTGTGTGTGTGTGTGTGTGTGACCATGAACGAAAAATTGTCTGAGTCTCTCTCTCTCTCATATAGAAATGTTAAATAAGAAAGAAAATAGATAGTATGTTTGTGTGTGTGTGTGTGTGTGTGTGTGTGTATGTGTGACCGTGTGTGTGTATGTGTGTGTGTGTGTGTGTGTGTGTGTGTGTGTGTGTGAACGAAAAATTCTCTCTCTCTCTCTCTGATAGATAAATATTAAATGAAAAAGAAAATAGATCATATGTTTGTGTGTGTGTGTGTGTGTGTGTGTGTGTGTGTGTGTGTGTGTGTGTGTGTGTGTGTGTGTGTCTGTCTGTCTGTCTGTCCGCCAAATAACAGGCGAGGCAAGTCCACATATGTGCCTCAGTAAGCCTACTGTCGCCAACGGTTAATGATAACAAAAAATATTTGGTTTAAATTAAACATTTTTTGAAAGCTTTTTCACCTTTCCTTAAATCAATAGGTATTGAAAGCTAACTAGCAAAGTTATCCTAAGAAATTTCTTCTAAATTATAAAGACTATAAACAGAATATGTGGAACTACTTAAAAAAAAAGTATTTGAGAGCTGAAAGAGCCGTTTGGGAGCCGGAAGAGCCGGCTCTTTTGAGTGAACGAGAACGAAAGACTCGGTTCTCGGAAAAGAGCCCGAACGCCCATCACTACTTCTGAGACGCATGCGCATAGCGCAAGATCAGATCAGATGATTTTGATCTTGATTTTGATATCACAGATGACTTATGACAAAAACCATGTGCTGCTATTATATAAGTGAAAATACCAACTTGAAGCTTCCCTCAAGTAAAACCTTTGTATCAGCAGCTCCTGTGAGGAAAATAAGAAAAAAAAAATGGAAAGCGCACAGAAAAAAAAGAAAAGAAAAGATGCATAATCTAATTAGTCTGTTCGCAGCTAGGGTCGTAGACACCTATCAGCGCTAGAATTTTTAATTTTCTCCGCTTCTCCGGGGCAAAGGGGTGACTTAGTTAATTTAGAAGCCGATCTGCAGAAAAAATACGACATGAATTACTGCACATGTGTATTTAAAATTAAAAACATAACCTTAATGTTATTATTCTTACTTACTGGTGCATGATAAGGCTTTGTTAATTGTATTATAAGATAAAGCTACAATTAGGTAATTATTATTTTTTCAGTAAGTATGAGCAGTAAAAATAAAAGGATGTTGATTTCGGCTTATACATTTTATCTGAGTGTGTTAAAAAATATTGGAAATCACTGTCACGTCTTATATACGAAGGTGATCAGTGAAGAAAACAAAAACAGCACCGCTGCCAGACGTACGACGTAGTATACTAAGCGCCGTTAAAAAGACTGGTATTTATCACTATGGAGACATTTTACTTCTAATAAACCCTTGCCACAGCATTTGCAGCTGACAATGCCATTAGGAGTTGCCCTGAGTAGCCTGCTAGTGTTTGTTGTAGTTTGCTGCCAGTAGCCGAGGATGTAGTTGTCGTACTGGAAAAAATTAAGTCTGCGACACAAAATTATATTTTCTATACATTACATGGATTTGCCTATTGTTTGGTACATTCAAATGAAAGTATGTATCAGTATATGCCCATTGAGATTAGTAGAAAATGACAAATTGCTTGCCTTGATACAAATATAAGCTGTCTTAAGAATATCATATGAAATTATGAATAGAGGCTTAAACAATATCATATGCCGTCGGACATCATGAGCTTAATAGACTTAAATTTCATACGCATTAATGTGCAACAATACACCTGTGTAAGCTTGTAAAACTTGCCCCATATTTATTTTCCCAAAAATTACAAAATCTGGTGCTGTCTGGTATCAAAATGCTCACTGCGAACAGGCTAATTACACGCCCTATAGTTTCTCGATCTCGCATATCACATTTTCTCCAGAAACTCTTCGCAGCCACTTTCGGCAGCGAGCATTATGCGTTCACGAGATGAACGGATAATATATATATATATATATATATATATATATATATATATATATATATATATATATATATATATATATATGTATATATATATATATATATATATATATATATATATATATATATGTATATATATATATATATATATATATATATATGTATATATATATATATATATATATATATATATATATATATATATATATATGTATATATATATATATATATATATATATATATATATATATATATATATATATATATATATATATATATATATATATATATATATATATATATATGTATATATATATATATATATATATATATATATATATATATATATATATATAGTATATATATATGTATATATATATATATATATATATATATATATATATATATATATATATGTATTATATATATATATATATATATATATAGTATATATATATATAGTATATATATATATATATATATATATTATGTATATATATATATATTATATGATATATATATATATATATGTATATATATATATATATATATATATAGATATATATATATATATATATATATATATGTATATATATATATATATATATATATATATATATATATATATATATATGTATATATATATATATATATATATATATATATATATATATATATATATATATATATATATGAATATATATATATATATATATATATATATATATATATATATATATATATATATATATATATATATATATATAATATATTGTAAATCTTTGTATTTGTGCTATAATTCGCTATACTTGAAAATCAAGTATAGGGAACTATAGCACAAGTACAAAGATTTACATCTGTTAACAACAACCATACAAAGAAAACAAGGCAGTACATAATATGTTCTACATGGTGTTTAGTTCTCCTTGGTCAATTTTCATAATTTCAGCGGCATATATATATATATATATATATATATATATATATATATATATATATATATATATATATATATATATATATATATGTATATATATAGGCTATATATATATATATATATATAATATATATATATAAATATATATATATATATATATATATATATATGTATATATATATATATATATATATATATATATATATATATATATAATATATATATATATATATATATATATATATATATATGTATATATATATATATATATATATATATATATATATATATATATATATATATATATATATATATATATAGGCTATATATATATATATATATATATATATATATATATATATTATATATATATATATATAATATATGATATATATATATATATATATATATATATATATATATATATATATATATATATATATATATATATATATATATATGCCGCTGAAATTATGAAAATTGACCAAGGAGAACTAAACGTCATGTAGAACATATTATGTTCTGCCTTGTTTTCCTTGTATGGTTGTTGTTAATTAACAGATGTAAATCTTTGTACTTGTGCTATAGTTCCCTATACTTGATTGTCAAGTATAGCGAATTATAGCACAAATACAAAGATTTACATCTGTAAACAACAACCATATAAGGAAAACAAGGCAGAACATAATATGTTCTTCCTTCGAAGAACATATATGTTCTTCTTTCGAAGAACATATATGTTCTTCCTTGTTTTCCTTGGTATCGCTGTAATGATATCAGTATGATTTCATAGTGATGTCAAAATTGTTAGCTCACAATTGTGACATTACGATGAGATCACAGTCACCTAATATATGTGACCTCACCAGTATGTCAGTCATGTGAGTTCACTGTGACAGAATAAGGAACAGAACACATATATGTACATACTTACATACATACAGAGTAAGGAACAGAAAGAAGAACATATATGTTCTTCCTTGTTTTCCTTGGTATCGCTGTAATATCAGTATGATTTCATAGTGATATAAACATTGTTAGCTCACCATTGTGACATTACGATGAGATCACAGTTACCTAATATATGTGACCTCACCAGTATGTCAGTCATGTGAGTTCACTGTAACATCTAAATGATCTCACGTCATCACTGGGATATCAACACAGACCTGTTGTGGAGGGGAGATGGACGTTTTCTGATCCTGAGACAAGGCTCAAGGCGGGAAGCAACAGCGCGTCCTTTAGTGTGACTTACTAGGATTTTCTTCACATTTTATTAATTTAGTTACTGATTGTTCAGATATAATATTGTTGCTAGCTTATACAGAATTAATTATGGTGGAGAAAAAGTGTTATTAGTTTAGTTAATGAATTTGGTCTCAATTACTACATTAATTAGAATCTGACTAACTGCTAACTCAAAGGGAGATTAGAGCGAGAGAATCCGGATAGCTAAGGCGGATTGAGACTGCTGGCGCGTCTCTTATTAAAAAAACGTGATGAAAGGAAAGCTATCTGGTTTAATTACTATAAGGTATGGAGATCGAGTTTAACTTGAAATGCATACTAATTAGGCGAATATAAAGAAATAATTTTCGTTCATAAAAAACTGGGTAATACTTTACAGGACTCTTAAATTTTGGGCATTACATTCACAGAGATAGTCATAATGCATAGAAGTCATATAAAGGTGTAGTTAGTGCGGGATGAAAACGTTAAGTAAATAAGATGACTGTGTTGTGTACCTTGTGCAGAGTACAAGTAGTAGAGACTAAGTGTATTAATGACACTTTCAATTCAAACTAATAAGGAGTGCAATAAGTTAGAGTAACAAAAGAGCAGAGGTGGGCGCGATTTGAAAAAATTGAAGTCCGATTAGCGATTACCGATTCGCCAGCTCGTCAAGTCCGATTCGATTATCCGATTCGGTTGCCAAAAAATCTAAGTCCGATTAGCGATTATCCGATTTCTATTAAAGTTTTTAAAAGCGATTCGATATTTTTAAAAGCGATTCAATGTTTTTAAAGCTATTTTCAATGTTTCTAAAGGGAATTTAATGCTTTTTTGCCCTAGCAGCAGCAGCAGCACTTCCTCTCACGACGATTGGCTCTAAACTGGTGCGGCGCGTCACTTAACCGATGAGACGCGTACGAAAAACCAGAACTAAACACGTATTATACCAACTTTATACTTGTAAAATATAACCTTTTTATTATAATTTATATGATTTAATAATTAATCATGATATTTTGCGCATTATATTATAGAGAAAATACTAAAGTGTGAATAGAATAAAGCGAAAAAATATTTACTTGAGAAAAATATAGAAAAATTTATTAAGAAACTGCTATTGCGAAAATACAAAGACGACATCGACCTGGATTAATCGCAAATCGCTTTAAATTTTCGGCAGTCCAATTGCGATTATCCGATTCGTTTGGCGGGGGTTAGTCCGATTCGATTATCCGATTCGAAAATGCGAGTCCGATTAATCGGATAATCGGACTTCCGAATCCGATTGCCCACCTCTGCAAAAGAGTAAGTCGGATGATTACTAGGCATATGGGCTGCGGTGGGGAACAGGAAGATATGAATCTATTCTACATATTGGTATAAGACTGGACCCCTGGTGTGGTGTAAGACTGACTTGAAAGAGTAGATGGATTCTAGGGCAACTACCTCGTCGGGGAGTGAGTTCTATAGAGTGACACATCTTAATGAGGAGAATCTCCTTCTGGCCTCAAGGGAACTGTGAACAAGTATTCTTCTTCTTCGATTTTCAGTATTTTAGGGGGCTGATTAGGCTATGGGACCACGGCTGTGCAACTTGCTTGAGGGATATGTTTGAGAGACAATTTGGTCCTCGGTGGAGATATGAGACCCTGCCTGATAGCGAAGAGTTCTGCACCTAGGATGGAAATGGTAGGATGAAACTTCCATTTAGTGGTAGTGCACGTGGAGGGAAGGAAGGTAGATTGCTGCACTGGTGGAAGAAGAGATGTGAGAGGCCTCTGTGAACATAAAGGTGTTTTTGTACTTAGTGGAGAGAAGTGATAGGAATAGAACCTTACTCTGGTGAGGACAGTGACAGTCCTCCAGACTCCCCCTGTGGCTGACCGACGCACTGTTCACCTGACTCCAGTTCCCGCGTTCAAAACCATCAGTTTCAATAATGAAAACTAATATTTTATTATGAGAGTAGTTTCCCACCAAGTTATGGAACATAATAGCAATATATAATACATCTACTTATAAATATTTAAAAAAAAAAATATTGTTTATTAACGTTTGCAATATAATTCGAGGCCGCCATCATGTTATTTCACGTGGATAACACAATAATTAATTCATGTGAATTTGTCATCTAAATATACTCATGTAAAAGACGTGAATATGGCGTGAATTTTTCGGCTAGTTTTCTGCACACGTGTATGCACGTCTATTTCACATGGATAACACAACCATTTATTCATGTGAATTTGTTATCTTGATACACACATGTAAAAGACGTGAACATGACGTGATTTTTTCGGCTAGTTTTCTGCACACGTGTATGCACGTCTATTTCACATGGATAACACCACCATTTATTCATGTGAATTTGTCATCTAAATATACACATGTAAAAGACGTGAAAATGACGTGATTTTTTCGACTAGTTTTCTGCACACGTGTATGCACGTCTATTTCATGTGGATAACACAACCATTTATTCATGTGAATTTGTCATCTAAATATACACATATAAAAGACATGAACATGACGTGATTTTTTTTCGACTAGTTTTCTGCACACGTGTATGTACGTCTATTTCATGTGGATAATACAACCATTTATTCATGTGAATTTGTCATCTAAATATACACATGTAAAAGTTGTGAATATGACGTCATTTTTTCGACTAGTTTTCTGCACACGTGTATCCACATCTATTTCACGTGGATAACACAACCATTTATTCATGTGAATTTGTCATCTAAAAAAACATGTGTCGTAGACGTGAATTTCTGGTGAATTCACGTGTTCACGAGTTTTCACCAGATTTACACGTA
>JAXIVD010001184.1:37500-92500 GCA_036785275.1 Cancer borealis
CTAGCTAAGTTATCCTAAGAAATTCTTTCTAAATTATAAAGACTATAAACAGAATATGGGGAACTAAAATAAAATATTTGAGAGCCGTTTGGGAGCCGGAAGAGCCGGCTCTTTGGAGTGAACGAGAACGAAAGACTCGGTTCTCGGAAAAGAGCCGGAACGCCCATCACTACACCTGAGGACTCGACTCAGGACTGAGGTGATGCGAGCCCGGCCTTCGTATCTGGAGTGCGGGCTCCAAGTGAAATTTTTGTGTTCGAAACTGGATCTGTTTTCATTGTCTAAATTTTCTTTTGCTTACATATTTGTGTGCAATATACAAACATCTTATTTCTTACTTTAATTTGATGGAAATAATTGTAAACAATATAATATGCTTTTTACTTATTATTTGGAAAAAGGGAACAATTGTATGTCAAAGCCACAACCACATAATGCATTGAAACATCAACACCCACACAGGTTTGAATGCCATATCTCGTTATTTTCTACAATTCTCTAATATATTACAATCTTTTTGCTTGTCTCTGGTGTTCTTCTATAAGGGAGTGGATTCTACGACTGGCCTGTTAGTTCAGGGATAAATTTGTTTAGCTGGTAGCAAGGACCTACCTAGAGGAAACGGTTACTGAAAAGCCAGAGCAGTGAGAAAGAACGTGAGTAGCGGTATTATAACCATCTAGCTGGGGGTGAACTCCACCTAAGGTTCAGTGTCCAGGAACTTCTCGTAAGGAGGCTCTGGATATTGTCAGGGTTTGAGTCTTGGGAAGTAGTTTCTGCGTTGTCTGTTTTGTCGGCGTTGTCTTCGTTGTCTTCATTGTGAGAGAGAGAGAGAGAGAGAGAGAGAGAGAGAGAGAGAGAGAGAGAGAGAGAGAGAGAGAGAGAGAGAGAGAGAGAGAGAGAGAGAGAGAGAGAGAGAGAGAGAGAGAGAGAGAGAGAGAGAGAGAGAGAGAGAGAGAGAGAGATCAGAGATCAGAGGTCAGAGGTCAGAGGGAGTGGACGTGTGTACATGAGCTCTATATATTTTCAAGTTTTTCCGCCTTCGCTGTTCCCTGCTACGGTTAACTAGTGTATCAAGTGCCAGCTGACAGTGAACGCAATACAGTGTGTTAAGTGTAATAACCTGTGTATTGAACTTGAACTGTAAAATACAAAATACCAAGTTGGTGAAGCGTGACCGTGACACAAAGCTACCTTGTGTGACCTGACTTCCGGCCCACGCCATCCTACACCTGCTTCCCCGTCCACTCCCCCTACCCTCTCCACCGCCACCCGGCCACCTGCTACCTGCACCACCACCAGCCACCTACTCAGCCTACAAGTATGGGTGTCGACTGTCTATCACGTCTCATTGAAAGACCCACCGGTCTATGTGGATATAGACCTAGTTCCTGGTGTGCAGTGTGTGGACGTAAGGCTGATCTACAAACAGACAAGCAGTGTGTTGGAGAGCTGCCCTAACCTGTGTCACGGACGTTGTCTAGGGGACAAGGCAGAATTTAACTGCGGCGACACAGGACACCTCCGCGGCTTGGCGGAAATAAGTGATCCTGTGACGTTCACCAACCGCACCACCCTGGCAGCCCCAGACACACCCACTTCAACACTCCAGATTGAGGTGGACAACGACGACGGCCTTGACGACCTGCCGAAGGAGGACGTGGTGCGCCTGTTAAGGATTGCTCGACAGGAACTTGCCTCCAAAAGTGCGCAGCTAATGCACTACAGAAGCGTGACTGACAACCTCGTGGACAAAAGGAGTGTATTAGTGGAGGCTCTGTCTGTGTGGGACACATTACTGGCCACGCGAGCCAGCGAGGACATTCAGCAGAGGTCAGTGGCTTGCTCAGCTAGACCCCACAGCATAGACGGTGAGGCTGGGATCACAGTTCCAAGAGAGGACAGTGGAAATACACCTGGCGAGGGTACTAATCCCCCTCCCCCTCCTCCCAACCCAACTCCCTCACCCCCCAACCCGTCTCCCCTCCCGCCTCCGCCTCCCAACCCGTCTCTGTCTACCTCACCTTCCAACACCACGATCTCACCCTCACCTCAGCCTGCCCCTGAATCAGCTGAGGAGCGGACTGTGTCACCTGCTCGTGGTGGGGAGAGCTTGGGAGGGAGGGAAAATTACCCCCAACAGGCTGCTCAGAACAGTCGTCTACGACAACAACAGAGGTGGTGGAGAAACGCATCAGGAAGTGACGCTGCCTCCGGGGTTGAGGCAGCAGGTGGGCCCAGGCAAGTGTCACGTCAGGAGGGTGTGAATCAGCCCCGACCCACACCCCATCCCAGGCAACACCTTCCCAGGGAACAACAAGCAGAAAAGTGTTCGCAGTGTAAGAGTTGGCGCCACACTCGCGAACAGTGCCCGAGGAAAGTGTGTGACTATTGCCACGGCCGCTTTCATTCCTCGCAAAATTGCAAAGCAAAAATTGCTGACCAAAGGCAGCAGGAATTAGTGGAGGTAGTGAGGGAAAGTAACCAGGAGACTTTAATAGCATTGAAAACGTTTACCTGGCACCTTCAACAGCCGAACACACACCCAGTGAGGTCAGGTGGACCAGCACTGACGGCCCCCCAAGGGACCCCAGCACCCCAACACCCCTGGTCTTTCATCCCTCTATACCTCACACCCTCTATTATGGAGGTGCCACCGCTCCACCACAGTTCACGCACCTCCACCAAGGAGGCCGCTAGTGAGGTGAGGATTGTGTCTGCAAATATAAGAGGTTTCCATACCTACGTTGGTGAAACGCACAATGTGATAATTAAAAATCGTGCCGACGTTGTGTTTGTATAAAGGCCTCCACCCATACTACCAGGCATTATTAAAGATAAACGACAATTTGTATACCACTATGTTAATTTGTGGAATAGTTTACTTGCTACATATTTAGACATTAGTGCAATGAATGTGCAGCAGTTTAAGGAATGTATCAACGTCTGGTTGACATGACCAGTAGGGTAGTAATTGTTTTTTATTTTTAGTTATATGTATGTACTAGAGTTAGGCTTTTAGATAGGTAATACTAAAAATGTTACCTTTAGCCTGTAAAGTGCTACATTTGTATGTAAAAATACTATGTAACATACTCTTAAATTGTACTTTGTAGTTATGTATAAATAAATAAAAAAAAAAAAAAAAAAAAAAAAAAAAAAAGAGAGAGAGAGAGAGAGAGAGAGAGAGAGCCTATCATCTGGGGCCTCTTGTCTGATAACACAAACGAGGAGTAATCCCGTTTTAGTGTTTGTTAATTACGACTCATTTAACGCACTGTACAGAGTCCCCTCGCAGGAGACTGCTTTGCAGGGTGTTACTTGAGTCGAGAGGGGATATTGCTTAAGCAGGAGTGGGTGGAAAGACACCTTGTGGGCGGTATTCTGGTTGGAGCGATAGCTCCAACCACAATACACAGCTGTGTATGTGTGTGTGACTGAGTTTGTGAAACTGTGTACAGACACATAGATAATTAATGTTTATAGACTTTGTTTCTCAAGTAAATTATGTTTTTTATGTTTTCAACCATCAAAACACGTAACCGGTTTATAAATACTGAAAAATACATTTTTCTTACAAACTTTTTGGCGTATATTTAGATTAAATTACATGAATAGATAGAACTTTTAAAATCACATCATTTAGTATTAGTGCATTTTTTCTGTACGACTAATATTTACACGACAAAAGACAAGAATTAATGTTTATGGTTGGGTGGGGGTGTGGGGTTACGTAATAACGGTTATATCTCTCTCTCTCTCTCTCTCTCTCTCTCTCTCTCTCTCTCTCTCTCTCTCTCTCTCTCTCTCTCTCTGATAGATATATATTAAATGAGAAAGAAAATAGATCATGTTTTTTTTTTGTGTGTGTGTGTCTGTCTATCTGTCTGTCTGTTTGTCTGACAGACAGACAGATAGACAGACACACAAAAAAAAAAAAATACATGATCTATTTTCTTTCTCATTTAATATATATCTATCAGAGAGAGAGAGAGAGAGAGACTTAGACACTTTTTCGTTCATGGTCACACGCACACACACACACATACTATCTATTTTTTTTCTTATTTAACATTTCTATATGAGAGAGAGAGAGAGAGAGAGAGAGAGAGAGAGAGAGAGAGAGAGAGAGAGGGAGGGAGAAAGAGAGAGAGCGCGAACAATTGGCGGTTGACTGTTACGTAACGTGAGTTTGAGGGGTGGTGGGGTACCCTACCACCCCTCAAATTATCAACGTAGTTAACTTGTCTTTTATCGCGTAAATATTAGTCGTACAGAAAAAATGCACTTATGCTAATTGATGTAATTTTAAAAGTTCTATCAAATCATGTAATTTAATCTAAATTTACGCCAAAAACTTTTTTTTTTTAATGTTTTCATTATTTATAAACTGTTTACATGTTCTGATGGTCCAAAAAATATATATATTTATTTCCTTATTTTAATTATTCGCAGATTTTTTGACAAACTCCATAGTTTTCGTTTTTACAAAACGAAATGTTAAATACTAGTTTGACAAAAATTATGTTAAATAGTTATTTTCTTACCTTCAAAAGGCCTTTCAACTGGTGTAGTCTGATTTTGAATAACGCTAATAGTTAAGAAAAAAAATATTTCGATGGTCATTTATCATTGAGTTTCATTTTCAATAGAATGAAAAGAAAACTTGTTTCATTTAACTTCCCTAATTACTCCTAATCATTTTACGTCAATTTCATAGTTTTCGAGTTATAAGGAAAAAACCTTAACGATTAGTTTGACAGAAAAAATGCACCTATAATCATTTAAATAATTTTAAAAGGCGTATCAGCTAGTGTAGTTATTTTTTTTAAAATTTTACTCACAGGTTATGAAAAAAACAAATTTTCCTTCAATATATAAAGAGTAATTTCATTTTTAAATGTTGCAATAGAAAGTTGGATTCCTATTCACTCTTTGTCTATTCGTAGTCATTGTACGTATACCTTATGGTTCTCCAGCTATAATGAGAAAATGAGTTTTGTGTTAAAAAATTAACTATGGAAAAAAATATACTTGATTTGTACGATATGTACACTATTTTGAGAAGTTCTATAATTTAATTTGACCTCTTAATATTATCAGATTGTCTTCATTTACCGATATGTTGTAGGGAATATTATAGTGTACATTCCACATCATTGGCCTGCCATATACACCATATATTTTCTGAATTATTCATATATATGTGTTTTATGTGTTGAGTTATCCGTCTTTGCTAAAGGCCAAAGCACTTGGAAATACAGTTTTCTTTGTTAACTTGAAGGGGTAACTTAACTATTTTAGTATATAATTTCTATGAATAGGCTTCATTCTCGTAAGTATTATTATTATTATTATCATTACTATAATTATTAACAATCGGTAATTTTTGCATTTTGTTAGAAAATTGCAAAAATATGGAAAAACTAGAAAAAAAAAAATTAACGGCTCTCAAAAAAATCTCAAACGGCTCTCGAGAAAGATCCGGCTCTTCTCGTTCATCTGGAACCGACTCGTTCACAAAGCGCCCATCACTACTCAGGTGGCACACTCACACATTCGCTCGCTAGCAGGCAGCACTCAAGTCTAGCCAATGCCATTTGTGAAGACATCCAGTGCTCACACACACACACACGCACACGCACACGCACACGCACACGCACACGCACACACACACACACACACACACACACATACACACACACATTCTCATACACACACACACACACACACACACACACACACACGCACACACACACACACACACTCATACACACACTCTCTCATACACACACACACACACACACACACACATACACACACACACACACACACACTCATACACCCACACACACACACACAACCCCCCCAACAAGCTTGGGGGACCTTGGGGAATCGGGGGTTTTGGGGGGGAGGCATATATGAGTGATATATGGTCTTTGAAAAATCTAGGGAATTTCCCTAGATTTAGGAAAAATTTCCCAGATCTAATCTAATTTACCCTAAGCTAACCTAACCGAGGGGGCGCAGCCTCTCCTGGACCCCCCCGCTGACACTGTTGTAACCTAATCTAACCTAATTTACCCTAACCTATCCTAATCTGGGGATCTGCGCTCCCCACGGACACCCCCCGCTGACACTTGTAACCTAACCGAACCTAATTATTGGTTGAAATGCAAATTTACCAAGTATAATTTCATAACTCACAATACCTTAACGAGAGCATGAAGTTCCTGGCTGTGGGTCATCTTCTACTATTCCTCCAAGGAGCCATACAGTGGGGACACTGAACAGCTGCTGGTAGGACGTCGTGCTCCCTCAGAAACTCGTACACCAAATCGTTTTTTGAATGAAATTTTGCGATTATTTGCCAATAATCCAATTCACAACCTTCACAAGGGATTTCAGTGGTAGCCATGATGCAACTGAGGAGAAAAATGTCACCTGACCTGTGTTTGTAGCTATGCCACGTCTACTATTACATATAGCAAGCTGTGATTGGCGCAGCTGGTGCTGGTAATTGATGGTGGCACGTCATTGGACAGAGGAAATATAGACAATATAATAATCCTCTGTAGCAACTACCCACAAACCCATGCTAGAAACAAAAGCCCGTGCTAGAAACAATTGATAGTGTTTGTTTGTTTATGTGGATTTAGAGAAAAAAATCCCCAAACGTACCACATTCCCGGACGGAACAACAGTGTCCAACGTGGCCGCCACAATCACGTCCGACCCACAACACTGGAAGGGAACAACTAGAGGCTGAAAGTGAGTGTGAGGACGAACACTGGTTTACATCGGCCGCCGTGACACCCACAACACTGGAACAAGGTTTTTCTTGTTTACATCGGCCGCCGTGACACCCACAACACTGGAACAACAGGATAATTTGAACACTGGAACAAGGAGTACTTGTGTGTACGAAGATGTGTTCTGGGTAAACAAACATGTCCGCCCACCGCAACGCTAATAAGGATAATTTGATGGCGAGCGGCCACGGATACAACGGGATGGGCATGGAGTCTGATGACTTCCCACCAATCGCCAAGCGACCGAGGACACCTTCTCCAAGCAGCGAGACGCCAGGTAAAACACCACGAACCACCCAGGACCAACATCCATCCACAGACCACCTGGTGAAGGCGTCATTCATGCTTAGAGCCACCAATGGAGCCAAAGTGTTTGCCAACCCCAGCAGGGTTTCCCATGCCCTCCACCAGTCATCCCTTGGTAAGTACATCATCGAGGGAGAAACACGGTCACTGGGCAATGGGTCAGCCCTAATAGTTGCAGTGTGGGAGCACAACATCTCCAAAATCCCAGACCTAGAGGAACCCACCTTCACATTAGGGGAATGGGAGATAACCTGTAGGAGGGCCGACCGTGACGGTGAAGACTACAAGTACGCCAGGGTGGGGCCCCTAGCAGATGACACCAACATAGAGGAGATCCGGGATGGTTTCAAGTCCTTCGGGACGGAAGAGGTAGTGGAAATCACCTGGATTCCACCACACTGCCTTCCAAGGTCCACCACAGGGAGGTGGATAAGACTCAAGGTTAGGGGAACCATACCTACCAAGGTAGCCATTAACCAAATTGTATATTGGGCACGGCCTTTCCTTCTCCCTATGCTACGCTGTCCTGGGTGCCTAAAGATAGGACACTCCATCAACACCTACAGGTCACCAAGTCGTTGTTCACGGTGCAGCGGACCACATTCATTCCACCTTAATGAAAACACCTGCACCAGACCGTACTACTGTTTCCAGTGTGGGGGGTCACATGGTCCAAGGTCTGCCTACTGCCCTCACAACCAGGACGCTCAGCAGCTGTACAGTACCCTAGCACGTGATGGGGTTACTCTTCCCGATATTAACAAACAACTCAGGGAACTACAGCTGCCTAAAACCCAGGCTCTTCACAGGCCACCACCACCACCACCCAAGCCAGCAACATCCCCATCACCACCTGCTAAAACAGTCCAGCCAGGAATCTCGTTCGCCTCAATTACAACAGAGAACAGGTACAACACCTTAATGACCCTCCAGGAAGAGGAAAACACTATACAAGACGCATCCATTGCCCCAACTCCACCACCAGCACGCAAATTGTACCACCCACGAAATTCTCCTCGTAGGCAGTCGGGTTACCTGCCACCCCCAACAACCCCAACCCCTCCTGACCTAGACAACGAAATACACCAGTCCGTTACCACAGCAGAAGTACACCATCAGCAGGACAACACAGCAAGACAAGGACGGGAAACACACCGCACCTCACGCCATACCACCTCACCACCACAACACCTCCAAAACCCACCTTACCCACCAGAAAACACTTCCTCCTCACCCCCCATAGGAAACTTTCTCTCCAGCCTTTTCAGCCTTCTATGGAAAGGCTACCACCTTTACCAGAAAGGTACCTCAGTACCTAACATTTTAACAGCATTGTGGCCCACCCTCTCCATTCTCATGTCAACTTTCTTTTCATAAAAACACTCACCTTCCTACTCTGGAATGCCAGGTCTCTCCTCAGGAAATCCCAAGAACTCCAGTCTTACCTGCAGGACACAACTCCCTCAGTGGTCGGGCTGTGTGAGACTTGGCTCACCCCCACCCTCACACTCAACCTACCTGGATACTCCATCTACAGGCAGGACCGTCCTCAGGGACGCGGTGGGGGAGTCCTTCTCGCCCTTCGTGACGAGACAGTCCACTCGCGCCTCACACTTCCACCGTGGCAGAATGGACACCTGGAAATAGTCACTGCCCGGGTAGGCTTGCAAAGTGGTTGGCTCACAGTGGCAGTGTGCTACAACCCAGGTGGGAAAGCAACCTACCAGGAACTTGAGCACTATTTTTCCTCCCTTCCACCTCCAGTGCTCATCATGGGGGACTTTAATGCTCACCACCACAGCTGGGACCCTAACCTACCCCCTCACCACAGAAACTCTCCTGGTACTAGTCTGTTCCAAATCCTCTTGGACTCTCCCCATCTATCTCTACTCAGCCCACCAGGACTACCTACCAGATTCCACCCCTACACTGGTGCATCCTCAGTCTTGGACTTGTTTCTTGGGGACCCAAGATTCCACAATGCTACCTTCTCCACTGGCCCATACATGGGGAGTGACCACCTCCCTATTTTTGCCTCTCTCCCACAAGCCGCTCCCAGACCTCATCCTGGATGCCTGCCACGGTGGAAAATAAAATCCTCTGAGTGGTCAAGATACGCCGCGGGCCTCACAACTCCTCCTGACTTCTCCACTCTTTCCCTGGAGGAGGCAGCCGAGTCATTCAGTCTGACTCTGAAGGAAGCGGGTAAGACTGCCTTCCGCCTTACCACCCGTCACACTCCCCACCGCCCAGGAAAGCCATGGTGGAATGAAGACTGTGCCCAGGCAGTACTGGCCCGTCGTAGAGCCTGGAACATGTGGCGCAGGACTCCAACAACACAGGCAGGCAAAGAATACCGTCGACTGGATGCTATGTGTGTCAAAACCATCTCGCAAGCTAAGAGGAAAGCATGGGCTTCCCATTGCTCATCTCTTTCCTTCTCCTCCTCCACAAAAAGAACATGGAACTTCCTACACTCCATGGAAGGCACGAAGGCACGTCTCCCTATCCCCCTGCAAAGTCCTAACCAGACCCGAACAACCCTAGATGACCCTCAGAAGGCAGAAGTACTGGCAGAATATTATAAACAAAAAATAGGTATTCCTCCTACCCTCCGCCCACCTGCAGACCTCAACCAAGTCATAAACAGTGCCATCGTTTCTCCTGGCGTTCCTGAACTCACACAACCCTTCACCTCACAGGAACTGACCAAAGCTCTCCAGACGCTCAAAGCCAACAAAGCACCAGGACACGACCACATCCCTTATGAATTCATTACACACCTCACTCCACAGCTACAAAAAAGCCTCCTACTTATCTACAACACCAGCTGGCTGACAGGGCAATACCCAGCCTGTTGGAAACCATCCATCCTTATCCCCATCCCCAAACCTGGTAAAGACCCCACACTCCCATCAGCATACCGACCAATCGCCCTCCTCTCCTGCATTGGGAAGCTAATGGAGAGACTAGTCACTACCAGACTTACCTGGTGGCTGGAGGAAAAACACCTGCTAAGGGAGGAACAGTGTGGCTTTCGCCCCCACAGAAGTACCCTTGACGTGCTGGGTCAAATGGAGTACCACATATGTGACACCTACCGCCAGAGACAGGTCATGACAACCCTCTTTGTAGACCTGGAAGGGGCATTTGACTCAGCACCACACACGGGGATCCTGTATAAGCTGGCAAATATGGGCATCACAGGAACCACTCTCACCTGGGTCAAACACTTCCTCACTGACCGTTCCTTCCAGGCCGCAGTAGGTGCCTCCATGTCTTCCTCACACCACATACAGAGAGGTGTACCACAAGGGTCAATACTCAGCCCACTCCTTTTCAATACACTCCTGTCTGACCTCCACATCCCACTCCACTCACACCTCCTCATCTATGCTGATGATATCACCATCATCAGCAGGGCACCAACACTAACCCAGGCACAGACCAACCTGCAAGAAGCCGCAACAATGCTGGGGGATTGGGTGACCTCCTGGGGCCTCACACCCAGTGTAAGAAAAAGCACACTCATGTGCTTCACCCTGAAAACACTGCACACCCCCCCTCAAGTAACAATGTGCAGTGAGATCGTCCCATACTCTACAACACATACCTTCCTGGGGCTGCGCATGGATGGACCTCGTCTCTCCTGGGCCAGCCATGTGGAATACCTCCGCACCGCCTGTAACAAAAGGCTCAACATAATGAAGAGGATCGCAGGTATTCGCTGGGGTGCCAACCGTGATCTAATACTCCAGTATTACCTTGCCACCATCAGACCCAAACTCATGTATGGCAGCAGCATATATGGGTCAGCGGCATCATCTACCCTCACTAAGCTGGATACCATACAAAATAACGCACTCAGGATTTCTATGGGAGCTATGAAATCCTCTCCAATCATCTCCCTCCATGCTGAGAGTGGCATTCTTCCCTTGGCCAAACACAGAAGGGAGGTACTATGCCACCACTACCACCGCATCATGAGCCTGCCACTCTCCCATCCACTTAGCACTCTCTACACTAACTCTGGAGTGACACAACACACACCATCATGGCATCCTGGAGCCAGACAACCTTTGCAGGTGAGAGCCCTGCAAGCCTATAACATCCTCAGCCTGACTCCACCACCTCCACAGCCCACAAGACCAAACTCTCCTCTACCACCCTGGCTGGACATCTCACACATGTTTGCCCTCCATATTCCTGGCCTTCTTGCCAAGCAATCTGCCAGTATCCTAGCAGCTCCCCTCTTCCACCAGCTGGACAAGACACTATATTGCAACCACCTAAAAATATTTACTGATGGCTCCCTATCCCCAGCACCCCCTTCTACATCAGCAGCCATCTATGACCCTAGCGCCTCCATCTGCAGGACGTGGAGACTTCCACCAGAAACAGACGTGGTGACAGCGGAGCTTTACGCTCTCCACCAAGCCCTTACACACCTCTGCACCATCTATACTAAGGGCAAGGCTGTGGTATACACAGACTCCCTCTCATCACTTCATCTCCTCCTCTCCCGCCACCCAGCCTCATCCACAACTCTCGTCCACGCAATGCAACAGACCCTCCTCCACCTCCACACTGAGGGCTGGAACATCATCTTCCAGTGGGTGCCTTCACACTCAGGTGTTAGAGGTAACGAGGTCGCTGACGCGGCTGCCAAGATGGCCTTGTCGGAGGTAAACATTACACCTCTCTCCCTTCCTCTCTCCACGGCAAAGCGTCTCATCTCTCGGGTCTGCCGCTCTGCCTGGGACAACACCCTCCAAGATGCCCTCCACACCACATCCATGGGCCAATACCGCAGGGACTCCTCACCACAGCCGTGGATACGGAAACAATCCCGCGTCCTAGATGTCGCCCTCACCCGCCTCCGCCTCGGCCACACAACACTCGCGGCTCACCTACACCGCCTGCGTCTGTCCCCTGACCCACACTGCCCGTGGTGCAGGAACATTCAGGAGACTATCGAACACTTCCTACTACAGTGTCCGCGTTACCACTCTCACCGAGTATTACTCCGCTCCCAACTCCTGGCCCTGAACGTCACCACCTTTGACCTGCCTACTCTGCTAGCAGCAGCAGGCGTCCACCCCTCACGACAACCAGCTGTCATCCGTCTCACCACCGCCTTCTTGAAGAAGACGGGTCAGCTAACACGCCTGTGATAACCTCACAGGACTTCACCAGGGCTCATATGATCGACTGAATCGTCGCAGCCCTAAACAACAACAACAACAACAACAACATTCCCGGACGTATTGCAGCGTTATTATTAATTTCCGACAGGTAGTGTGATCAGTGAAAATGTTGTAAATAGTAAGAGTAACAAGCTGAGGGTAGCCATAACCATCAACTGTTTAATAGCATAAAGTTAAATAATACCGAAAAAATGCTGGATAATAGACTGGGATTAGTAAGAAGTGATTTTTTTAAGTCTAAATGTGAACACTAACCTAACTATACTCAAACTAAACAGAGAGAGAGAGAGAGAGAGAGAGAGAGAGAGAGAGAGAGAGAGAGAGAGAGAGAGAGAGAGAGAGAGAGAGAGAGAGATATCACATGAGATTAATATTTATATTCATATCTTCTATAGGTACTACAGTTCCTGATGAGAGCTGCGATGTTTTGGGGGACCACACATATGGAGCTTCAACCCAAAGTGAAACTGCTGCAGAACCAGTAGATGTAGAAGTGCAGACTGACCATTGTACAACACTTGAAAAAGCTTCACAAACTCATGAGCAAGCACATGAGGTGACTAAAGTATACCTATGCTACCTGTTCTTTTTTTTGGGTTTTCTTTCTTCTACCTTAACCTAATTGTTTTCATTGGCATTACTCTTTCAGTTAAATTAACAATGTGGGTCATGCTGTGCCTCTGTTGTAAAGTGTCAATAGTCCTTTAATTGTTGCAGAAAACAAATTACATTCATGTTTTTTTGGGGGGCTGTAATTTCTTGTCCTTAAGTCTAGCAACTAACAGTATTACCAAGACTTGAAATTCAGGTGTAATGCAATGAGATGGAATATCAAGCATTAACAATAATGTAGCCTAGAAAAACGACGGTCGAGTGTAGATTGAAAGAACACTGATAATGTACCGCCAAATGCATGAGTGCATAGCTTCCCAGCCCACTATAGAAAATTGATTTAAGTACCTACTACAGATATGGCAGGAACTATATTTTTATTTTACATGCAATAATATGTCCTCTACACTATAAATGTTTCTTGTTTTTTGTTTCAGTAGCAATGTAACAATGTTGTAGAAGATGGAGCATTACACAAAGCCTTTATTCAGAAAATTCTGAGGAATACCGAGAGTACAAAAAAATATACAGGCATGGAACAAAAGAATTTTTTTAATTTGTTTGATTTGATAAAAGAAAATGTGACTGACATACATTATTGGAGAGGGCCAAATAGTGTCAAGAATGAGAATACACCACCACGCATTACCAAAGCATGTACAAATAGAAAGTTGTCAGTTGCATGAATATTTAATGACCCTAGTGTATATCAGAAAAGGATATGATTTAAGTACTTTAGCAGATCTTTTTGAAGTAACATGAAGTGTTGCAAGTAGTATCATCATAATTTGGATTAATGTACTGTATTTAATATTTAAGGACTGGCTTATCTGGCCGACTGCAGCACAGGTACGTGCAAGTTTGCCAAAAGATTTCCCTGAAAAGTATTCTGACACGCGAACAATCCTAGACTACACAGAGATGTTCACGGTCAAACCAACAAATCCTTCAGCTCAGGCTGCCACATATTCTCAGTATAAACACCACAACACACTAACAGTACTCGTTGGAATTACTCTACTCCCACAGGACTCATAACATTTGTGTCAAGTGTGTATGGAGGTAACACGTCAGACCGCTATACTGCAGAAGCAGAGTTCATTCATAAAGTTGAACCGGGTGATGCCATAATGGTGGATAGAGGCTTCAACACTGGTGATCTAATACTCCAGCGTGGTGCAAAACTACACATCCCACCATTTACAAGGAAAGAAGCCAGTAAAGGCAGGATGCTCACACAAAGTGAAATTGCTAAAACAAGAAGTATAGCAACATTACGTATACATGTCGAGCGAGCCATTGGGAGAATAAAAACATTTAAACTATTAGGACACACAATTCACCATAGGATGTGGCCCCTCATGGATCATATTGTGGTAATAGTTGCAGTATTATGCAATATGATGCCTCCACTTGTGTAGATTTGACTGAGAGCACACAACCTAAGCATTTTTAATTTGTAATTGAAGTAAAATGGATCAGGGGAATACATAACATTCCAGATTCCACTTTGCTTCTTTGATCTTATTCAGAAACAGGCGAGGATTTATATAATGGCAGCTATACAAGGCGCATTATAATCCCCAAAAGTTGATCTTTATGGTTATGTAAATAAAACTTGGGTGTTAGGGTAACATGTAGGGGACCCATATGTGAGCATCTATCTACCCGCACACTCTCTACCATGTAAGTATTATCACCTATGTAATTTTAAAGGATATGTAAAGATATTAATTTCTGTAGAACTATTTATTAATAAAGATGTATGAATCATTGTGGTATGGTAAATCATCACTGAAATCAAGGAACAGACTTTATTGGTGAAAAAAAATAAATGTGAAATGTGAAATGCAAAGCATAATTTAAGTAGCAATTCGAAAAAAAAATACACATACACACCGTATGCAAATACATCACTGTACAAACAACTACATAGAAAACAGCCATAAAAGACGAAACAAATATGCAGTCAATATGAAGAAAAGATCTTAAGTATTATTTGTCTGGAGTTATTTCTGATTTGAGGAGATTTGGCAGGACACATCTATAGTAAATTTCCATGGCAATTTTTGTATTGCTATCAAAGAAAGCTTTGTCAAAATATATTCTTTGCACTGTTAAATAGGGACTTTTTTGTGTGAACATTACAAAATCACACCAATCTAACTCAGAAACACCTAAATGGGCTTGAATTTGTGTGTACCAAGGAGAGGAATTTTTAAGTACAATATTATTACTTTCCCCAATGGTTACATGGTAGGTATTAGAAAGAGCTATTTCCCTGCCACTAAAAAATCTGTATTTATCACTATGGGGGCATTTTATTTCCAATAAACCCTTACCACAGCATTTGCAACTGACAATGCCATCAGGAGTTGCTCTGAGTAGTGGATTGTCTTTATTTATAAAAAGTCCACACCCTAGAACTTTGAATTGTTTGTGTTTTTTCATTTCTTTGATGTATAGTTTCTTTGCTATGGGCTCTGTTTCCTTGCCTTATTTGGTACTTAAATTTCCTTTAAATCCTGAGAGTCCCATTATTTCATTTACAATATAGTTTTCACTATCACTGCCCCTGTAGTATACTGCCTTATGAAAAGTTGTAGAAGTCAAGGCTCCAACTCTCTGATTTTTCCACATGTGTGATTTGTACTGGCATGTGTTTTTGAGTGTATAAATTCAATATCTGCACCATCTAAATGTTGTTTAACAAAATTGACAAATGATAATGAAGATTTTGACTTGTTAAATGCCTCTGCAAACTCAGTGATGGTGGGTGGCTGTCTGTTCAATCTATCAGGGAAAAGCACTTGTCCATAACATGTTGGTGATGGACATTGAGCCATAAATGCCTGAAAACTTTCCCCTGGATTGAAGTTAGGTGCAAAGTTACAGGCCCTGTAATATTCTGAACGAGGGGTTATTGAGCGTTCAGTTGAAGTGTCCGTCCTGCAAATCATGAAATGCAATGAAATATTTATGTCAAGGCAAACGAGTTATCTCCAGGGGTGGAAAAAAAAATGTTGCCCGCACACAGTAGCCTTTATTATGTATGAAAGCTCACAATGCTGGTACTAATGATTGTGCATGATAAAAATGAGTGGAGGGTTGTTGTGAATGGATAAAAATACAAAATTAATAAAAATCACAATCAAGAAAATAAAGGACAAAATTATAAAACAGTAGCATCTAATAAAAACTATTTAGGCATAAGCAGTAATAAAATCAATAAAGTAAAACAGAAAATGATAAAACATTTAACTATAAAAAACAAGAAGTTTTTATTTAGTATGGATGTGTATGCCTTGTCTCGGCTATCCCCTTTTCATGGGGAGAAAGGCCTGGTATATAGATAGATAGATAGATAACTAAATACTGTTGAAGACAGTTTGTGAGAGGAAAGTTGATGAAATGAAAAGCTTTTGCTTCCACCTTGTACGTATAACCTATAAGTTACATAAAATATATATAAATGATCTATAAAAATCATACTATGTTAACATAGAGTCCAATGGTCTCTATGGCCCATTGTATGAAGGAGTGTGGCTTATGATGAAATTTGTCAACAAATGATTTTGTCTAACCAGTATGACGCTACTTCTCCTATACCTTCCTTGAACCCAAAATTTTTCAGGATCTGTGCTCATGAACCAGCCTTAGCAAACTGTTGCCATTAAAACATACCTGGGATCTAGATCGACTGCCTTTACTTGTTTGGTGTTGCGACGAGGCTTGTTCCATATACATAGTAGATCAGTGCAGTTTGGTGCTGAAGCATGATCCCCTCTACGTGAGACAAAGTCTTCTATGCCAAACATTAGTGCTACAACATGCTTGCAGCTTCCATCATCTCTGCAAAGTAACAATAAAATACAAAGTGAAATGGTTCTAACCACCAGTGAAATAGTTTAAATTTAGAAAAAACAATTTCTAATACTCATGCATTGTTTATTAAATCAAAAACGCTTTAAAAGTACATAATCATTGCATTTTTTGGGTTTAGTGCGGCTTGCTTTTCATTAAATGAAGTTTGCCATAAGCGTCCATATGGTGCAGGAAAGATGTTACAATTAAAACGTTTACTTGTGTCGCCAAACTTCGTTTGTTTTCACGAACACGATTTTAAGGAGAAATGTCTTGGTTGGTGTTGCCACAATTTTCCTAATATATTTCAATCTTAATGCTTGATTTTAGTTTTCTTTTATATTAAAAGCGACATATATTATATACATATTTTAAATTATATGCACTGAAATGATCTCAAACATCTTAATTTCTTCAGATTTATTCGAAATAGATGTCATGGTTTCTCCGTATATTTCGCACCGCTTCCATCCTTGACTCCACCTAAGGTAGAGGCCAACATCTCGTTATGTGATACAAATTCCCTTATATATTACAATCATTATGCTTGTTTGTGGATTTCTGTTATATTAAAAACAACATTAATAATGTAAATGTTATGTATTTCAACAACTGTCATGATCTCAAACATCTTACTTTCATCTTATTTATTTGAAATGTATATCCTGCTGATTCTGTATTGAAAGCACAGCACTGCAGCCACCACTCTTGACTCTGGCCAGTGGCCACAGAACATACCTTCTCCGCATTCAGACTACCGCACTAGTGTTTTGTGTTCGGAACTGGATCTGTCTTCAGTGTCTAAAATTTCTTTGACTTACATATTTTTGTGCAATATACAAACATCTTATTTCTTACTTTAATTTGATGAAAATAATTGTAAACAATATGATATGCTTTTTACTTTTTATTAGGAAAAAGGGAACAATTGTAAGTCGAAGCTACAACCACAAAATGCATTGAAACATCAACACCCACACAGGTTTGAATGTCACATCTCGTTATTTTCTACATTTCTCTAATATATTACAAGCTTTTTGCTTGTCCATGGCGTTCTTCTATATTAAAAACAATATATGTATATATATATATATATATATATATATATATATATATATATATATATATATATATATATATATAATATAAATCTTATGTAGACGATCAACTATAATGGTCTCAAACATCTTACTTTCTTCTGATTTATTTGAAATATATACCCAGATTCTTTCTCATGAAAACACACACATCCGCTTCGCTCCACCCACGCAGAGGGCCCACATTCGTTATTTTCAACACTTCCCTAATATATTTCAAGCTTTATGCTTGTTTTTGGTTACTTTTATATAAAAAACAACATATATATTATAAACCTTATTTATTTCTACAACTGTTATGGTCTTGAACGTCTTACTTTCCTCTTATTTAATCGAAATATTATCTCGCTCACTGTCTACACAGATGAAGTTCTGAAGTTTGATGAGCTGTGATTGGTTACATGACCAGAGGCAAAACACTCGCAAACGCAGAAATTCGTATATTGAAAGTGTTTGCGATATGTTGGTCAGAATTTGCCTAGTCATTGCATCTTGGCAAGTGGTCTTGACATTACATGTAAACGCCTTTAATCTCAACCTCGTACGGAGGTTTGGTTTGGTTTTATTTGGTTTGGTTAGGTTTGGTTTGGTCTGGTTTGGTTAGGTTTGAATAAAAATAGAGTAGATTTAACTTAAAGTTTACCGCCCACCATCCAAATTAATGTTAAATTTAATGGCTATGTTTATGTTTATGTTTATGGCTTGTTTCATATGAAATCTGAGAGATGCAGTTTTCCAAGTAAGAACTTCCTACTGAATCATATCAGCCTACATTATTACTACATTAATGGAAAGCTACTATGTTCATGAAAACATAATATGAAATGGCCATTGTACTTACCCTATGCACTGACAGCCAGCAGTCTCAATCGTTCCTGTGTTGTTCACTAAAAGCCACACTTGATAAGGCTTTTCAGACTGTGCAGTCTGCCTCCTGCACAAGACCCGTACATAGGTCATGTTGTGGTCCTCTTGCCTCAGTTCCACTTTTTCAATATGCCCCTCGAGGAACAGGTGATACCCCCTTTCTTTTTCATAAGAGATAGCCTGTTCTGAGGACCAACCTCCCTTGGAGAGGAGATAAACCAGGCATTTGGCTGATGTCAGGTGAGGTAGGGATGTTAAGTCTGTATCCCACAAGGTTATGGCAAGTGGGTCGGGAAACAATAATAAATTTCCGTTCACGGAAATTGTTCTCCTTGAGGTAGCAGCTGTCTCATGATCACTGGTATGTGTAATTTCAGTTATGCCTGGGTTAGCAATGGCCTTCTGGACCATACAAACCAGTTCAGCTTTACTGTACCCAGAATAAGGTATAGCTCTAGCTTTCAAGAATTCCCTCAAATCAGCTGCAGTCCAAGATAGTGGCGGTAAGGAATTCATTTTTGTTGTTGTTGTGGCTTGTCGCCAGTAACCGAGGATATAGTTATCGTACTGGAAAAATTAAGTCTGCGACACAAAATTATATTTTCTATACATTACATGGATTTGCCTATTGTTTTATTGTATTATTTGCCTATTGTATTGGTATATTCAAATGAAAGTATGTATCGGTATATGCCCATTGAGATTAGTAGAAAATGACAAATTGCTTGCCTTGATACAAATATAAGCTGTCTTAAGAATATCATATGAAATTATGAATAGAGGCTTAAACGATGTCATATGCCGTCGGACATCATGAGCTTACTAAACTTAAATTTCATACGCATTAATGTGCAACAATACACTTGTGTAAGCTTGTAAAACTTGCCCCAAAAAGTATTTATTTTCCGGCAAAAATTACAAAATCTGGCGCTGTCTGGTATCAAAATGCTCACTGCGAACAGGCCAATTCAGTTGACAGCAAGGACAATGGGTGGTTGTCAAGTAGTGACGAGGACGAGCCTCTTCATTCTGTCAAGGACGAGCCTCTTCATGCTGCCGATGACAGGGAGCTGCTTGAAGGCGAGACTGATGATGAGAGGCAGCCCCGCTTGAGTGAGCCCTCTGGCTTCTCGTTTGCCTGGTCGGAGGGGTCAGACTTTGTACCAGACCTGCACGAGTTTCAAAGTGACAGGAGTGGTATTACTAAAGACTGGCCCTGCAACGACGAGGCAAAGGAGAGTGATTTTTTCCGTGCCTTCTTGGATGACGAGGTGATGTCATAAATTGCTGAGAAGACCAACAACTATTACCGTTGCGAGTCTCAGCGAATGAATGTCTTTCTGGCTAGTGAAACGGGAGATGGACCCTTCTAAGAAGCTCAAACTGCGTGAGTTTATTCACAACATAGCTTTCCAGCTTCTTGGAAGAGTTTGGTCAGTCCACAAACACCATCAATGGTCGCTGCCATGCACCTCAGCCTGATCACATCAAAAATGCAATTAATCGACACTTTGCTGTTCCTACAGAGATGTTAAATGGACAGAAAAGGCGTCTGGATTGCTATGTATGCAAAAACACAATCAGACGCCCAAGCAGACGTATGCGTGTGACGTCAAAATGCAATGAATGCAACGTTGCATTATGCTTGTACAGTTGTTTCAAAGACTATCACACGCTGAAAAAACAAAAAATTATATGTATATATACTGTATATAACAAAAATGTGTGATATGTTAATAATATGTATATTCTGTTTTCTATATCATAAATCATTGGCGTCAGTAGGTTTTTTTTTTGTTATAGAAGCAGGATGGATTTTCCTCTTGCCTGTTATTTGGCGTAAGTTTTTTTGGATTTATTTTATAGTGACGCCTCGAAAGTTTGCGTTCTCGCTTGAATATGTTGAGAACGTCGAGGCTAATCGCTGCTAAAGCCTCAAGTGCATATAACATTATAAGTCCCGTCTCAGGAGAGTATGGCAGAAATTTGGGTAGTCTTTGGCCACTCGACGGTGATATCAAATAATGACAAGTGGCCAGCGGATATCGGGGGATCGAACGCTTGTCCACTGTACCACCGCCTCCCCTTTATATAATGTATATGTAATACTGTATATATAATATTTGTTGCATATACTATTAAGTAAAAATACATTATCCACATTACTTTATATTACTTTCGCCTTTTGTGTACACTACTTTACGGTATATTCGTATAGGTTGTTTTATAAGTGGAAAATATATTTGACATTATTAGATTCCACACTGCTATATGTATATAAAATTAGATTTTGATGGATACTAGAGAGAGAGAGAGAGAGAGAGAGAGAGAGAGAGAGAGAGAGAGAGAGAGAGAGAGAGAGAGAGAGAGAGAGAGAGAGAGAGAGAGAGAGAGAGAGAGACTCAGTGAGAGAGTCAGAGTGAGTGAGAGAGTGAGAGGCCTGGATTCACATAGTTCTGATATACTTATCACATACCTCACTCTCCAGCTTCTGAAAGATAAGTAATAATAATAATAATAATAATAATAATAATAATAATAATAATAATAATAATAATAATGATAATAATAATAATGATAATAACGAGGAGGAGGACGAGAAACTTGACAGAAGGTAAGAGCAGGAGGGAATAGTATATAAAGGTAAAGTATATAAAGTATATAAAGTACATATAGTATATAAAGTATATAAAATATATATAGTATATAAAGAGAGAGAGAGAGAGAGAGAGAGAGAGAGAGAGAGAGAGAGAGAGAGAGAGAGAGAGAGAGAGAGAGAGAGAGAGAGAGAGAGAGAGAGAGGTGGGGGATTGTCACACTTCCGTTATTCAATTCCCTCGGGTAGGGATCAAACATTCCACATTCTCTCTCTGTCTCTCTCTCTCTCTCTCTCTCTCTCTCTCTCTCTCTCTCTCTCTCTCTCTCTCTCTCTCTCTCTCTCTCTCTCTCTCTCTCTCTCTCTCTCTCTCTCAGTATGATTATGATTTGAAGTATGATTATCCATCTCATTTAATATGAATATAAATGCGGCCAAGCCGCGCAGTCTACCCGCAGCAGCCAGCGTAGATTGGTTGATTATCATGTTGTCCAAACTAAAAGTTATTTGTGCACTAGAAACAGAGGGCTTACTGAAAGAGCCAACTCGTCGTAGACACTTGGTTCACCCATATAATGCTGAACGAGAAACAAGTAAAACGTCTGAACAGTTTTATCAGAATATACGAAAATATGATGAAAGGTTCTTTGAATATTACTGAATGTCCAAGTGTCATTAGCGGCTTAATGTCCTTGAGTTCACCCCCCCCCCCCACACACACATATGTACACACACCCAAAGGCTGAGCCTATAATTACCTCCCACGGGAGCGCGGCTGAGGTCGAGATTAACTTGATCTCATCTCACCTATCACCTCAACCGCCAGGCCAATATAAGCAGCTACACACACACACTAGTTACTCAGCCAACGTTGCAGCAATAAACTACCAAAGCAAGCTTGGGTGTTGTTCCAATCCTGATGTAGCATCTCATAACGCTACATATATATATATATATATATATATATATATATATATATATATATATATATATATATATATATATATATATATATATATATACATATATATATATATATATATATATATATATATATATATATATATATATATATATATATATATTTATATATATACATATATATATATATATATATATATATATATATATATATATATATATATATATATACATTATATATATATATATATATATATATATATATATATATATATATATATATATATATATATATATATTATTGTAAAATAATGCTGGCCTTGCATTTATGCACTGAATAAATAAATCCACGTCAAACATGGTGTAAACAAAAGTGCTACCAGGGGAGCGACGTGCGGCGCGGTCGCATGTTGTGACAACGTCCGTAGAGCTGTGTGTGTTTTCCCCCCATATGCGGCGTGATAAGGCGATGCGGCGATGCGGCGCCGCCGCAGCACGCTGCGGCGGAAGCGGCGGCGCCGCAGTAGTGTGACACCACTCATTGGTTTGTGTGTGTTATCACCATTTGCGGCGCCGGATGCGGCGGCGCCGCAACGGCCGCGCCGCATAGTATGATGCCGGCCTAACCGCCTGCCTGACATGCTGGAGGACGACACCGGCAGCGCAGACTGTGATCTGGCCATCGCCAGCGACGAGGGGCAGCTGGAGCAGCAGCAGCAGCAGCAGAATGGTGATGGTGACCAGGGCCAGGAATGGACAACCGTCACCAGGGGCAGACACGCCCGCCGCCAGCAACCCCAGCGGCCCAAGTTCAAGCTGGGCAGCCAGGGACACCATGGTAACGCCTACCAGGCCATCACCGCCCTCGAGAGGGAGCACCCAGGCCTGAAGATGGAGGTGAGGCCCAACCTACAGGGTCAGTACATCCTCACGCCCAAAGATGTAGACTCCGTGGCGCTCCTGCGCCACATGGCGGAGGAGGGGAATAGGGTGCTCTCCCTCGACCCCAGCGAACGGAGGTGCAAGGTGCTGCTCGAGCGCTACCCGCTGGACCTCCCCCTCGATGCGGTAGATGCGCACCCGCAAGTGGCCTCCGCCCAGCGTCTGCTCTCATGGAGGGATAAGCTGCCCACTAGGCAGGTGCTGCTTGTTTTTGTGGGGCCACTGCCCGCCAAGCTGGACCTCGGCTGCTGGGGTAAGTACTCCCTGTGCCCCTACTAAGGAGAGCCTGTGAGGTGCTACAAGTGTTAGCGCTTCAACCACCTCCAGGCTCGATATGTGCATACGGTCAGGTGCGGCGTGTGCAGTTTGCCCCACCCGACGGAGGAATGCATCACCCGCCACAAGGCAAACGAGGCGACCACGGTCAAGTGCCCCAACTGTGGGAAAAGTCACCACGCGTGGAACCCTCGGTGCCCTGAACGCCTCCGCAGGCTTCCCCGGCCCAACCACCAGCAGCAGCATCCCCAGACGCCAGCAAGACGGCGACGACAACGCCGTTCCGAGGCACCACGCGGCCAGTCTCAGCAGCAAGCCGCCCAGCAGCAACAGCACCAGCAGGAACCGCGGGACCAGCAGCAGGCCACGCAACAGCACCAGCTTCCACCACACGGCCAGCCTCGGTCGAAGGCCCAGCAACAGCAGCGGTGGCAAGCCTTTGTTCCCGCTCCACCTCCAGTCAGGTCAGCGTGGGTCCAGGAGCGGCCGTCCCCGGACCCCGACCCCTCATCCCAGCCGGCGGAAGGAAGGATTAACGAGCCGGCCCCAAGGGACCACACCCAGGTGAGAAGCGGGGAAACAAAGGAGCGCCGGGCAGCCATGGAGACAGACACACGTGCCTCCCCAGCATACCCCCCCACCCACCAGAGCGGAGCCAGATCCAGCCAGCCACACTGCCCCCGGGCCCCCGTGGCCCCGAGTGACCCTCTCCACGGCGTGTCTATCACCCTCAGCGAGGAGACTCGAGTGGTGGTGAGCTGCGGATGATGCAGCTGCTGGCGAAGCTGCTCAATCGCCCTGACCACGCCCCCGCCAGGCTGGAGGAATTGGACGCTCTCCTCCGCCAGGAAACGATCGCCGCCATCTCTGAGAGCGGCCTCCAGCCACCATCCAACCCGAGGGACTCACGCCTGCGTTCCCTTCACCCAGCCGTCTCCCATCACCAAGATGGAGAGCAGGCACGCTGAAGCCACCACCCACCAGGACCAGCCTGCGGGCCCCTTAAAGCTCAAGGTCCTACAGTGGAACGTCCAGGGACTGCGGCCCAAAAAGCACCAAGTGTTGCAAGCAGTCTTCGAGGAGGACCTCGACGTGGTGCTCCTCCAGGAGACACTGACGCCTGCCGCCTTTGAGTGGCGGGTGGCGGGTTACACTCTCCACTCACTCCACGCCACAGAGGGCACCCGCGGCTGTGCGGCGCTGGTAAGGAGCGCCGTCCCTCATCACAGAGTCGCTACCCCGGTGCACTGCGGGGACAATGTAGAGGTACTGGCGCTGGAGATACGGGTGGGAGGTCGCCCGCTTCAAGTCTACAACATCTACAGGAGCCAGTGACATGAGCTCGAGGCGGGCGAGCTTCTCACCCTCGCCTCCCACGTCAGCCTCCTCATGGCGGGCGACTTCAACGCCCACCACCCCATGCTGCAGTTGCCGTCCCCAGCCAACGAGACGGGCCGCCACCTCGCCGTGCTGCTCGAGGATGTCCCTCACAACCGCCTCCTCAACACAGGAGAGGCCACCCACACCAGGGGGGGGAAGCTTGACCTCACTCTGGTGTCGAGCGACCTGGTTCCCGGCGCTACCTGGCAGGTGCACCCCACGCTCACCAGCGACCATTTCGCCACCCTCACCACCCTCCCAGTGGCTCCGCCAGCCCCGCCCCGCCCCCCTCCGCGCTGGAACATCAGGAGAGCGGATTGGGCCAGGTTTCAGGGCTCCCTCGCCGAGTGGTGGGCCACCTACCGACCGCCGGCGAACCTACACCAGCAGGAAAGGGACCTGACGGCTGCCATCGAGAGGGCAGCTGACACAGCCATCCCCAGAAGCGCCCCAAGCCGCCGACACCGGCTGGACTGGTGGTTCTACAATTGGAAGGTGCGGGAACACAACCACCGAGTAAACGTCCACAGGAAGCTTTACAAGAGGCGCCCCAACCCCACCAACTGAAGACTCCTGCAAGACGTGGTGGCCCGTGCGCGGGAAATGTCCCTGAGGGCCAGGGAAACTAAATGGCTGGAGTGGTGTGCCTCCTTCAGCCACCACACATCTCTCAGTCAGCTGTGGAGGGGTGTGAGGACTGCCACTGGCGCTGCCCCGCCCCGCACCAGCCGCCCACCCACACCCGCACCAGCCGCCCACCCACACCCGCACCAGGAGGCAGAGAGGCTCGTGGCCGTCTTCACCGCTCGGGGCTTCGGCGACCAGCTTCCTCCTCACACACGCCGTCTCCAGCAGCAGCTGCGGCCGCTCCGTGACGAGGCAGTCAGGGAGGCGACAGAGGAAGCTGACGTGACGGATCAGCCTTTCTCCCTACAAGAGCTGGGGCAGGCGAAGAGACGCGGCCGTGACAGCGGCCGGGACAGACGGCGTGACGTATTCCATGCTGGCCCACGCCGGTCCAGCATGGGACGCCGCGCTGTTGGCCACGCTCAACGCCTCGTGGCTGGCAGGCTGCCTGCCACCCGTGTGGAAGGAAGCCGACATTCAGCCCATCCCCAAGCCGAGAGAGCCCACCAAGCTCAGGCCTATCTCTCTCCTAAGCTGCACGGCCAAAACGGCTGAGAAGATGGTGCTGGCTCGGCTGCAGTGGCGGGTGGGGCCCCTGCACCAACACGTGTTTGGTTACACCCGCGGCGTGAGCACGGCTGACAGCTTACTCACTCTGCTGGCCCAGGCCAACCACCACCCCACCATCGTCGTCTTCTTGGACCTGGAGAAGGCATTCGAGTTGGCCAGCCCTCACGCCATACTCACCACGCTCGTGGAAAAAGGCGTGCGAGGAAAACTGCTGGCCTGGCTCCGGGACTACTTGCTCCACCGCCGCGCCAGGGTGAAGTTCCAGGGCCTGAGGTCGAGCCTCCACGAGCTGGAGAATGGGACGCCACAGGGCGGCATCCTCAGTCCCTTCCTCTTCAACCTCCTGATGGAGCAGCTGATGGCCCTGCCCTTCCACGAGAGCACCGTCCTGCTGAGCTACGCCGATGACCTCGCCCTCGTGGTCACTGGGAGGGGCAACAAGCTCAGGAGGACGCAGCAGGCGCTCAATCTCATCAGCGGGAAGTGCGAGGAGTTGGGGTTCAAGATCTCGGCCGAGAAGTCCCGGGCCATGATGGTGAAGGCAGCGGACCCAGCGTGGCAGCTCCGTGTCCAGGGAATTGGGTTGGTCTGGACCGACTCCTACCAGTACCTCTGGGTGTGGGTTGACAAGCGGCTGTCCTTCACGGCCCACGTCGCCTACCTGAGGGAAAGGACGCAGGCCAGGCTGAAAGCTATGTGGGCCATGACACGCCTCACTACAGACGCCACGTTCTTTGTCCTGCGCCTGTATTACGTGCAGGCGGTGCGGTCCCTGGTGGACTACAGCGCTCCTGTCCTCATCGCGCTCTCACATAGCCAGCAGGAGCGACTGGAGGTGCTGCAAAACGCCGCCATGAAGACCATGCTGGGGGCACCGAGGTGGTCCAGCGCGTGCGTCATGCAGAGCGAGACCGGTCTGTTGCCCCTCACCACCCGAGTGGAGCAGATTGTGGCCTGCCGCGTGACCAGGGTGCTGCAGCATGACGAGGAGGGCGTGGCGCAGAGGAGACTGCGACTGGCGATGACGCAGGGCGTCGAGGTCCTCCGCCACAATCCGTGGCTGCTTTGGTCCGCGCTGGCAACCTGCTGCCTTGCCCGCACGGATAACGGACCCGAGCTGCAGCCAGACCTCCCTGCCCCCCCCTACCGCGCCCCACCCCCATGGGAGGCCCCCGCAGCAGACTTCACCATCACTCCTCTACCTGCCAGCAAGTCCCAGTGCCCCACCGAGGAGCTACGGCAACACGCCTTCATTGCCATGGCGCGGGTCACCGAGCCAGGGTGCGCTGTGTACTACACCGACGGCTCGGTAGACCCAGGCAGCGGCAGGACGGGCGCTGCTGCCATCACCGGCGACACGGAGCTGCGCGCCAGGACTCCCGAGCACTGCTCCACGCTGCAGACGGAGTTGGTGGCCATCCAGCTGGCCCTGGAGCACACCCAGCACCGTCAGGAGGCCATCGTGGTGCTGCACACCGACTCCAGGGCAGTGCTGCAGGTTCTCCAGCAGCCGCATCCCAGCGACAACGTGGACCTCGTCACCGCCATCCTGGGCAGCCTGCAGAGTCTCACCGCGCAGAGGCGGCGGGTGAGGCTCAACTGGATACCCAGCCACATGGGTGTACGAGGCAACGAGGCTGCCGACGTGGCCGCCAGGCGAGCCACCGAGGGGCCCCAGGTGACCAGACGCGTCCCCCTCAGCCGGAGGCAAGTGAAGGCGCGGGTCAGACGCGCCGCCACCTAACACGCCCACCAGGTTCACCGGCAGCTCGAGGGGAGAAAGAAGCAGGCTGCCTGGTACGCCGCCGCCGCCGACTACCAGCCGCTGGACGCCTCCCAGCAGAGGCCCCGGGCAGACGGCGTGCTGCTGCAGCGGGTGAGACTGGGCTACTGGACCAGGGAGGAGCTGTATGACGGCTTCCAGGGGCAGGAGTGTGACCACTGTGGGAGGCACAGCCGTCACCCACTCCTGCACTACCTCCTATCCTGCCCGGCGACCGCCGCCCTGAGACCAGCACAGCCAGCATCCGCCCAGCCTGACAGCGGTGGCCTGCTCACCCGCCGCGAGACCAGGGCTGTCCTCCTCGTCCGCCACACGCCCACGGACGTGGTGCTGCGGGTGCTCCAGAGTGCACCTCCACCCCGCTGACCATGCCTTACTGTGGGTGCTCCGGGCGGCATCTCCGCCCCACTGACCACGACACAACAGCTGTCCGCCACAGCACAGAAGACGGCGAGCACCAGCCCTCGCAACGCCACCGGCGGGCTAATGCCCGCTTTGTGTATTAATATATACGTATATTGTTTACATACTGTATATTTTTTTTTACACAATAAACCTTTAAATAATTAGTGCCAGTGTTGACCCAGCCGCCGCAGAGCACAGACCTCCTCTCTCTCTCTCGCTGGACCTTGCGGTCGAGTTTACTTCCGCCATGGCCACTCCCTCCTAAGAGGCCCCCTGAGTCTTCCGCTGATGATGACGGCTTCCTCCCTGTACGGAGGAAACGTCAGAAGAAGCCGGATGCCCCTGAAACCCCTGCTGCTCGCGGCACTCCAATGTTTTGGGGGATCGCCGAGCACAAACTAGACAGCCCTTACTCAGTTGTCACGTGGCTGGAGGATGAGCTCAAGCTCCGTCTCCGGGTGTAAGTTTCCCGCACGGGAGACTTTTTCATCCAGGGAGCAGACTGGAGCCACGCCACCACAGTGCAGGAGGTAGCAGACGGACAGCCGCGAGGCATTGTCCTACTGCCGAGGGAGATCACGCGCAAATGTGTCCTCCAGGGTGTGAGGGATATGTACTACACCAGCCGGCTATATCATCTACGCCCTGCCGGCCTCGTTAAGTCTACGCCCTGCCGGCCTAGTTAAACCAGCCGGCCTCGTTAAGTCTGCCGGCCTCGTTCCAGCCCCTGGCTCCTCCTCCTCCCGTGTACCCGGGGGTTCCGAGGTTACTTCTCAGCCTGGCTGGCCAAGACGGACAGACACTAGATCATCGCCACTCAGTGCACACTTCGCCTCCGCTACCTCAAGCTGGATCATCGTCTTACCGGGAAAGCTGCGGGTCTGGGCTGCTTGCTGCTTCTCCCCCTTTTGGCTACTGGCTGACCTGTCACCATTACTGTCTCCCCATTGCACTCCAACTTATAGACTTCACTTCCCCGGCCTTTTGTTGAGTGGATTATCACCGGTGCACCCAACCCCGGTGACTCAGCGGGCCAACCCTTGCACACAACAGGGGTTTGATTGCTTTGTGGTCATTTTGTTGTCTTTACATTTGGTATTAATATATTCACCCTACTTTTTGTGCTGTTTTCCTCTCCAAAGGACTATTAGGGCATTCCTGGCTAACATCTTAAATTTGAGGGCGAGAGATCGTGGCCTCCCGTTTTTCCCTCACATGTGGCGACCTCGCCAGGATGCTTGCCCTTGGACATATGTGACTAATTGTTTAATCTACTGTTCCAGTCCCTTGGAAGGATTACCGCTTTGAAGTTGCCTTGAGCGCACACTCACTATCTGAGGCCAGGAAGTGAGTTCCTTACAGACGTCCTTTCCTGTAAGTTGATGTTTTTGCATACCTTCTGAGTAATTTCTTTTGTAATTACTTCAATGTCTAGACTGGCAGATTTTCTAGTCTCATTACTGCCGTTCAAGTTGTCTTTGTCGGCTTTTGCGAGGTGTTGGTTTCATTATATGTTCTGGGTTGTTTTGGTAATTCTTTGGGTATTTGTTTTTCTTCTGTTATTTTTTTGTTTGGGTTGTATTTGTCTTTACCATGGCTTCCTTCGAGGATTTCAAGAAGCAGGCTATTGATTTGGGCCTCTCAGGAACAGAAGTTGGACAATATGTCATCCAGCAGCAGGCCTACGAGCGAGAAGAACGAGCAGCCGAGCGACAAGCACGGAAGGAAGAAGAGGAACGACAAGAACGAGAAGCGGAGCGACAAGAAAGGTTAGAACTTGCTCGTCTTGCAGCTGAAAATGAACGAATGCGTCTGTCTGCGCAAGGTAAGCCCTGAGGCATCCCTGAGGCAGCTGCTCGTCCTCGCCTTCCAGTGTACCAGGACGGAGAAGATATCGCTACCTATCTCACTCGCTTTGAGAGAGTAGCAGAGCTGTTACAGCTCGACGTGGGTACGTATGCTGTCAGGTTAGGGTGTCTGTTGACAGGAAAAGCTGCAGAATTGTATGTATCCCTCTCTCCTGAGATTACCAGTGATTACGACGCGCTGAAGAAGTCCTTGCTGGCAGGATTCAAGAAGACTTCAGACGGATATCGCCTCGACTTCCGCAGTGCCAAAATTAGAGACGGAGAAAATTATACCCAGTTTGCTGTTCATTTGACTCGTCTATTCCAGAGCTGATTGGAGGCTTCTAGCGTTCAGGAAGACTTTCATTCCTTAAAAAACTTCATGGTACTGGACCAGTTCTTGGCTTCTTTGAGTCCTGACCTCCGTACTTTTATTAAAGAACACAGACCCTCGTCTCTCGACAGCGCAGTCCAGTTAGCTGATAATTGGACCTCTGCACACCCCTCAAGTCGATCTTCTGCCAAGTCTGCTCCACGACCCTTGAAGCCCACGTGGAAGACTTCACTACCAGTTCACCCGTCATCCACACTGACTACTTCCTCCACCATCAAGTGTCATGGCTGTGGTGAGTTAGGCCACATCAGGCCCCGGTGTCCCAAGAATCCACGGGCCTTCCAAGAGAATCCTCCATCTCAACCCTTCACGGTAGGATTTTGCCTCTCTGAGCACCGTGTTCCTCAACCCCTTGTTAATGGCTCTTGGACCTCTTCCATCTTTAGAGACTCTGGGTGTACCTGCATTGTCGTTGCAGACGAAGTGCTTCCTGATGCCGATCTCATCAACTGCCGCCGGTGTCAAGTGGCCGACTACCTGGGGCGGGTTGACATCTTCCCTGTCCTCCACTGTTACATCAGTTGTCCCTACTTTGAGGGCTGGACTGATGTAGTCCGGGCCCCCATCAAGTTTGCCAGCGTCTTGATTGGTGATGTCCCTGGGGTACGGGTTCCTAAGGAGCCATACCCTACCTTCGACTACGGTGATCGGCCTCCAGCTTCTGAACCAACTTTGGCTTCCAACGATATTGCACCTCCAGTCCAGGGCTTTGCCAAGTCAGCCCCTATCTACCCGGACTCTCTAGCCTTTTCTACTTCCCCACAGGTATGTGTAGTGGAAACTCGAGCCTCGACGGCTAGGATGAAGCGCCTTCATCCCCTTCATCTTCCTGATATCCAGCCACTGTCTGTCACCCCTGAGGAGTTTGCTCGTCTCCAGATGTCATGCGATACACTGACCAAGGCTGCAACAGGAGAAATCGACCAACTTCGGAACAACTCCACCTTCCAGTTCCTCTTCCACGAAGGACTCCTCTACAGGAAGTGCCTCACTTCACGGCGTCTAGAGAAGGTGGGAAAGTTATGTTTGGTCGTTTCACGTAAGTGCCGGCCTATTGTGTTAAATGTAGCACATGAGAACCCTTTAGCTGGTCACTATTCCCATCGCAAAACGAAACAGAAAGTCACAGACCAATTTTTCTGGCCTGGGATGGGTACTGACATCAGGGTACACTGCCGTTTCTGTGACAAGTGCCAGCGCTTCTCTCAAAAGGGGCGAGTGAGACCAGCTCCCCTTCAGCCTATGCCCATCGTTACCGAGCCTTTTGCTCGTGTTGCCATCGACCTAGTTGGACCACTCACCCCGTATTCCTCCGCCGGACATAGGTATATTATAACCCTCATCGACTTTTCCACAGGTTTCCCTGAAGCCCTGCCACTAAAAGATGTTGACTCGATCTCAGTGGCTGAAGCTCTTCTCACCATCTTCTCCCGAGTTGGCATCCCTCGTGAAGTCCTGTCCGATCGTGGAACCCAATTCACTTCAGCTCTGATGCAGGAGTTACATCGACTACTGGGAGTCAAGCCGATCTTCACCACACCTTACCACCCTAGTGGCAACGGTCGCATTGAGAGACTGCACGGTCCCCTGAAAGCCATCCTGAGAAAGCTCTGCAGCGAAAAACCACGTGAATGGCACAGGTATTTGACTCCTACTCTGTTTGCCCTCAGAGAAACTCCCAGTGACAGGACGGGTTTCTCGCCCTTCGAGCTGCTCTATGGTCGCAGCGTCCGTGGTCCCCTCTCCGTGTTACGCGACCTTTGGGAGGACAAGACCCTTCAACAGTACGAGCGGACCAGCTTCCAGTACGTTTTGGAGCTACGGGATAAACTGGAGGAATGTAGGAAGATCGCCGCCCAGAACGCTGAAGTCAGCCGCCGCCTCTATAAGACTTACTTCGACCTCAAGTCTCAAGGTAGGACTTTCGAGCCAGGCGATGAGGTGCTTGTACTTCTACCCAGTGACACCAGCAAGCTCCTTGTGTCCTGGAAGGGACCCTACAGGATCCTACAGAAAAGATGTAAAGTTGACTATCTCGTTGATCTTCCCAAAGGACCTAAAATCTTCCACATCAACATCCTGAAAAAGTACCACCGCAGAGTCCAAGTTCAGTGTGTACAGGTCCTGGACGAAGTTACCACACTAGAAGCACTCTCGGCACCTGGGAAAGATGGACCCGCCGTCATCGAGGAGCCGCTTCCCAGTGAAATGTTTCAGCTCCCGACGACACAGAGTCTCTCAGAGGCCCCTACTACCAGAAAGCCTCAGGTAGGAGAATCCCTCACTTTGGGCCAACACTCCAGCATTGAAGATCTCCTAGGGGAGTTTGCTGATGTTTTTTCAGATGTTCCAGTTCACTGCACTACCTTGGAACACGACATCACTCTTACCACGACCGACCGAGTCCAAGCCAAGATTTATCCGGTCCCCATCCCGTCGCCTACGCCAGTCGGAAGTTACTCGACCGTGAAACAAGGTACTCCACGATCGAACGGGAGTGCCTTGCAGTCGTCTTCGCCGTCAACAGGTTTGACTTCTACCTTCGCGGTAAAGAGTTTATTTTAGAGGTGGATCACAAGCCTCTGTTGTACCTGTCAACCTTCAAAGGAAAGAACGATAGACTGCTTCGTTGGGCTTTGTCTCTTCAAGTATACAAATTCCGAGTCGTTCATGTGGCAGGAAAAGATAATTTGGGTGCTGACCTACTGAGCAGGTCTTAACTTTTTGTTTAAATCTACTTCCAGCAGATTCTTGTTTGGGGAGCCGTGTGAGGGATATGTACTACACCAGCCGGCTATATCATCTACGCTCTGCCGGCCTCGTTAAGTCTACGCCCTGCCGGCCTAGTTAAACCAGCCGGCCTCGTTAAGTCTGCCGGCCTCGTTCCAGCTCCTGGCTCCTCCTCCTCCCGTGTACCCGGGGGTTCCGAGGTTACTTCTCAGCCTGGCTGGCCAAGACGGACAGACACTAGCTCATCGCCACTCAGTGCACACCTCGCCTCCGCTACTTCAAGCTGGATCATCGTCTTACCGGGAAAGCTGCGGGTCTGGGCTGCTTGCTGCTTCTCCCCCTTTTGGCTACTGGCTGGCCTGTCACCACTACTGTCTCCCCATTGCACTCCAACTTATAGACTTCACTTCCCCGGCCTTTTGTTGAGTGGATTATCACCGGTGCACCCAACCCCGGTGACTCAGCGGACCGACCCTTGCACACAACAGTGGTTTGATTGCTTTGTGGTCATTTTGTTGTCTTTACATTTGGTATTAATATATTCACCCTACTTTTTGTGCTGTTTTCCTCTTCAAAGGACTATTAGGGCATTCCTGGCTAACATCTTAAATTTGAGGGCGAGAGATCGTGGCCTCCCGTTTTTGCCTCACACAGGGTTACCCGACCGCCCTGCCCTTGGACCCGGTGAAGGAGCACCCTGCTGTTTTAACAGCTGAGAGGTGCACCCACAACGCCGGACATGGACGTCGCCTCCCTATCCGCCAAGTTCTGCTGACGCTGCGGGGACCTGTCCCCGCCTCGCTTGACCTCGGCTGCTTCGGGAGGTTTGACTGCAGGAAGTTCGTTCCTGAGCCCGTCCGCTGCTTCCGGTGCCAGGCGTTTGGTCACTGCCATTGCCAGTGCAGCCAGGAGAAGGACCTCAGTGGAGTCTGCAGTGGGGACCACGCCTCGAGGGACTGCATCTGGCGCCTTCGCGGTGACGGTGAGAGGCCCTCCGCGCTGTCCTAACTGTGGTGACAGGCACTACGCCTGGAAACGCCGATGCCCTGCCAGACTACAAAAGATCACTGGTAGACCCCCACGGCTTCAACGGGTCACCGAGGATCAACCACGGCGAAGCGAGGCTGATTAGCCCCGCCTGTCACCACCACCTGTACCGCCCACCCCGTCCAGGAGTCAGCCGACGCCTGGGAGGCAGCGGCACCGCAGAAGAAGACGGACAAGGAGGAAGACACCCCAGCCGGAACCACCACTCCCCCAGGAGGAGGAGCCCAGCCGATCCCCCGTGAAGACGACGCCTGCCGCTGATGTGCCACCCTCCCCAGGTGGCTCCCACCCGCACGGCCGTCAAACAGAAGGAGAAGACTTCCTGGTTCGCTCTCGGTGAGACGGACTTGGTCCGCCTCCTGACCGAGTTTGCCCACCTGTACGAACAAGAGCAGTGGGCCAAGCAGGAGCGGTGCTCGCACGAGCCAGCGCTAAATGTTGCGCGGCGAGCGCTGCGAGCACAAAAGCACCTGCCTAAGCTCCTCCCTGTTGCCAGGCCACTTACGCACATGCCGCCCTTCCCTGGATATGAATTCACCAATGAATGGTATAGTTTGGAAGAAATGGAGGAAGACGACGGCGCGGTGGACAACGCCCTCCAAACCTGCTGAGAAGAAATCTCTAGCTACGAGCGGCTCTCTGTAGCCGATTTGTATACCTTTTTAATTATTGTTTTTATGTATGTTTCCTTTTTATTGTAAATTTTTATGTGTATTTTTATTGTATATTTATTTGTGGTATCAATAAACATCAAACAACATTAGTGCCCCAACTGTGGGAAAAGCCATCACGCGTGGAACCCCCAGTGCCCTGAACGCCTCCGCAGGCTTCCCCGGCCCAACCGCCAGCAGCAGCATCCCCAGACGCTAGCAAGACGGCGACAACAACGCCGCCCCGAGGCACCACGCGGCCAGCCCCGGCAGCAGGCCGCCCAGCAGCAACAGCACTAGCAGGCACCGCGGGACCAGCCGCAGGCCACGCAACAGCACCAACTTCCACCACGCGGCCAGCCTCGGTCGAGGGCCCAGCAACAGCAGCGGCGGCAAGCGTTTGTTCCCGCCCCACCTCCAGTCAGGTCAGCGTGGGTCCAGGCGCGGCCGTCCCCGGACCCCGACCCCTCATCCCAGCCGGCGCCACGGCCAGAAGGGAGGATTAGCGAGCCGGCCCCCAGGGACCACACCCAGGTGAGAAGCGGGGAAACACAGGTGCGCCGGGCAACCATGGAGACAGAAATCCCCCCACCCACCAGAGCGGAGCCAGGCCCCGCCAGCCACACTGCCCCCGTGCCCCCGTGACGACGGCGAGGAGGAGGGATATGGCCCCGAGTGACCCTCTCCACGGCGTGCCTATCACCCTCAGCGAGGAGACTCGAGTGGTGGTGAATTGCATCATGGTGCGGATGATGCAACTGCTGGCGAAGCTGCTCGACCGCCCTGACCACGCCCCCGCCAGGCTGGAGGACCTGGACGCTCTTCTCCGCCAGGAAACGGTCACCGCCATCTCCGTGAGCGGCCTCCAGCCACCATCCATCCCGAGGGACACACGCCTGCGTTCCCTCCACCCAGCCGCCTCCCATCACAAAGATGGAGAGCAGGCATGCTGAAGTCACCACCCACCACCCACCACCCTCCGGAGTGCACCTCCGCCCCGCTGACCACGCCTCACTGCCGGTGCTGCGGGCGGCATCTCCGCCCCGCTGACCACGACACAACAGCTGTCCGCCACAGCACAGAGGACGGCGAGCACCAGTCCTCGCAACGCCACCGGCGGGCTGATGCCCGCTTTGTGTATTTGATGTATATGTATATTGTTTAATTATGTAAATACTGTATATTTATTTTACACAATAAACCTTTCAATCAATTGATAAAATAACTTTAATTGGAAAGGAGTTTTCTCTATCCAGTTGACCAACTAGCACTATAACACTCAAGTATCAGCAACAACCCTTCGCTGAGTCAATAAAGATATTCTTTATACACTTATATCCTTTAAGTGTTTTTGTCACCAACACACCGACACCAACAGCTGGTGTCTGTTACCAAGAGGAAATGTAGAGGTAAACATTGCTAAAAATGATTTCAAGGTTTATTTGAATTAAGTATGATAAGGCTAATTTTATGCATAAAAAATCTCATAAGAAATATAAATAAAATAAGAACATCAATATGGCAACAGCACAGTCGTTTGGGCTCTTTCTGGCTAACCATTACCCATTAAATGCTCCAGCACTTACATAAAACACTTAGAAAAAATACATTAGTATATGGAGTATTGGTTTGCTTACAATGACTTGATCATTAATTTCTTGACAGCAGGACACTCTATATAAACAGACAGTACATATATTGTGGATTCCTTCGACAGGCATACATACATAAATATTCAAATCGCTATTGCGAGAGTCGTGAAGGAAACAGGCAAATTTACATTACATTGGAAGTTTTGGTCGAGAGTTTCTAGTTCCTTATTTCCTCCTTCGGGCAACAATAGCTTCTCCTAAGAGAGTTAAGGCTGCAACCGTCATTCCTGTAGAATATAAGAGGTTAAATATTTTTTTTCTCTCTCTCTATCTATCTATATATCTATTTACCAATCTAATATTGCCTTTAAAGGGGTAGTCAAGAAAAGGCAATTAGGGTTCGGGGAGACATTACTCTCCCCACCCCCTCTCTTTGCCTTGTATTTTTGTAGGAGAGAGTGCAGAGGAGTGGCTTCCAAGATCCATCACTATGTCTCTTTTGATCACTTTTTGCGGTCCGAAAGGAATACACTATTATTATTATTGCAGCCACAATATAAAGCTATCTGTCTCTGTAGTTAAGCTACAGTTTAACTGGAATATGTTTACATTTTCGCACTACGAACATACAAGATTATTCAAGCCTCATTATTTCCTTGCAAACAATGCAAACAACACACAAAAAAGCTTTCTATAAAGAATATTTGTAAATTCATTTCAGATTCTATTTCAGATAAGGAAATATCCTTTCAGATAAACAGAAGATTGCTGCATTAGTCATGGTCTTGCAATGTTATATACAATTACTTCTAACGTAAATTTCTATAGTTTATCATATTAGTAAGAATTTATGTTATATGCTATTATCTGGCAGATAACCCTTGCAACTTTTCAAGTGGTAATTAAAATTCTTGCGGTATAATACTTCTAGTAAAAGTACTACCACTACTAATGCATCTACAACAACAATACTACCACCACCACCACCAACAACAACAACAAAAACAAACAAACAAAACAAACAAACAAACAAACAAACAAACAAACAAACAAACAAACAAACAACAAAAACAACAAAAACAACAACAACAACAACAACAACATCATCATCTACTACTACTATTACTACTACTACTACTACTACTACTACTACTACTACTACTACTACTACTACTACTACTACTACTACTACTACTACTACCACTACCACTACCACTACCACTACCACTACCACTACTACTACTACTACTACTACTACCACTACCACTACCACTACCACTACCACTACTACTACTACTACTACTACTACTACTACTACTACTAATAATAATAATAATAATAATAATATCACTACTATTACTACTACTATTACTACTTTTTTTCATCATCATCTATTACTACTACTACTACTACTACTACTACTACTACTACTACTACTACTACTACTACTACTACTACTACTACTACTACCACTACCACTACCACTACCACTACCACTACCACTACTACTACTACTACTACTACTACCACTACCACTACCACTACCACTACCACTACTACTACTACTACTACTACTACTACTACTAATAATAATAATAATAATAATAATAATAATAATAATAATAATATCGCTACTATTACTACTACTATTACTACTTTTTTTTTTTTTATTATTTTTTAAAAATTTCATTTTTTATTTTACATTAAAAGGGTACTGGCTAAGGGAAAAATAAATGAAGTATAAAAAAATTCCCGCTTGTCGCCAGACCTTGTAAAGAAGACAGTAGGATGAATATAGAAATGGGAGAGCAGTCCAATTTAGTATGAGAGGTATCTTGACACTCCTATTTTGAAAGAGTTTAAGTCATAGGCAGGTGGAAAAACAGACAAAGGAAGAGAGTTCCAGAGTTTACCAGTGTAAGGGATGAAAGAGTGAAGATACTGGTTAACTCTTGCATTAGGTAGATGGACAGAATAAGGATGAGCAGAAGTAGAAAGTCTTGTGCAGCGAGGGCGTGGGAGGGGGGGAGGCATGCAGTTAGCAAGTTCAGAAGAGCAGTCAGGATGAAAATAGCGGTAGAAGATAGATAAAGAAGCAACATAGCGGCGGTGACTTAAAGAGTCAAGAAAGTCAGTTAGAGGAGGAGAGTTGATTAGGAGAAAAGCTTTAGACTCCATCCTGTTTAAAAGAGCTGTATGAGTTGAGCCCCCCCAGACATGAGAGCCATACTCCATACATGGGTGGATAAGGCCCCTGTACAGAGCAAGCAGCTGAGAGGGAGAGAAAAATGGATGCAGACGCCATAGGACACCTAGCTTCTTGGAAGCTGATTTAGCAAGATTAGAGATATGAAATTGCCAGTTTAGATTTTTAGTAAAGGATAGACCGAGTGTGTTTAATGTGGAGGAGAGGAGAATTTGAGTGTCATTGAAGAAGAGGGGATAGTTATCTGGAAGGTTATGTCGAGTAGATAGTTGAAGAAATTGAATTTTTGAGGCATTGAACAAAACAAGGTTTGCTCTGCCCCAATCAGAAACTAGTGAAAGATCAGAAGTTAAGCGTCCTATAGCATCTCGCCTTGAGTAATTTAATTCTTGTTAGGTTGGGCGTCTGTTGTACAACGTTAAAAAATGCAAGGTGGTGTCATCAGCATAGGAGTAGATAGGGCATTGAGTCAGATTTAGGAGATCATTGATGAATAATACAAAAAGAGTGGGTGATGCGACAAAACCCTGAGGAACACCACTGTTGATAGTTTTAGGAGAAGAACAGTGACCGTCCATTACAGCAGCAATAGACCGGTCGGAAAGGAAACTGGAGATGAAGGTACAGAGAGAAGGATAGAATCCGTAGGAGGGTAGTTTAGAAATTAAAGATTTATGCCAGACTCTATCGAAGGCTTTCGATATGTCAAGGCCGACAGCAAAGTTTTCACCGAAGTCCCTAAAAGAGGATGACCAAGATTCAGTTAGGAAAGCAAGAAGATCACCAGTAGATCGGCTTTTACGGAAACCATACTGGTAATCAGAGAGAAGGTTGTGAGCTGATAGATGCCTCATTATCTTCTTATTAAGGACAGACTCAAAGGCTTTAGAAAGGCAGGAAATCAAAGCTATAGGGCGGTAGTTAGAGGGATTGGAGTGGTCACCTTTTTTAGGGACAGGTTGAATATGAGCAAACTTCCAGCAAGAAGGATAGGTAGAAGTAGAGACACACAGACGAAAGAGTTTGACCAGGCAGTGAGCGAGCTCGGAAGCACAGTTTTTGGGAACAACAGGAGGGACTCCATCCGGACCGTAAGCCTTCCGAGAATCAAGGCCAGAGAGGGTCTGGAAAACGTCATAATAAAGAATTTAAATTGTAGGGATGAAGTAGTCAGAGGATGGAGGAGTAGGAGGAATATGCCCAGTATCATCCAAAGTAGAGTTGATAGCAAAGGTTTGAGTGAAGAGTTCAGCTTTAGAGAAAGAAGAGACAGCTGTGGGGCCATCTGGTTGAAGTAAAGGAGGGAAAGATGAAGAAGTAAAATTGTTAGAGATATTATTGGCTAGATGCCAGAAATCACGAGAAGAGTTATAGTTGGAAAGACTTTGACATTTTATATTAATGAAAGAATTTTTTAGTAAGTTGGAGAATAGATTTGGCATGATTACGGGCAAAAATATATAGGGCATGAATTTCAGCAGATGGATGGCTACGGTACCGTTTATGAGCCGCCTCTCTATCATTGACAGCACGAGAACAAGCAGAGTTAAACCAGGGCTTTTTAGCTTTAGTATTAGAGAAAGTATGAGGAACGAATAGCTCCATGCCAGAGACAATCACCTCTGTTATGCGCTCGGCACAAAGAGAAGGATCTCTGACATGGAAACAATAATCATCACAAGGAAAATCAGACTGCCTTAGGTCCTCCCACTTAGCAGAATAGAAATGTCAGAAGCACCTCTGCTTATGCGGGTCCTGAGACTGCACTGGAGTGATAGGACAGGTAACAGAAATAAGATTGTGATCAGAGGAGCCCAACGGAGAGGAAAGTTTAACAGAGTAAGCTGAAGGGTTGAAAGTTAGGAAAAGATCAAGAATGTTGGGCGTGTTTCCAAGGCGGTCAGGGATACGGGTAGGGAACTGCACTATAGTAAAACTAATATGTACTAACTTATAGGGTGTAGGCCACCATACTGCCAAATCTCCAACCAAAACATTCACTTTATACTTCTCACGGTTCTTTAATCATAGTATTATCAACAAACAGCGTTCTAAGAATATTCTGACTTTTTCATTAAATAGCAGGTGATAGAAATAAGTGTTATATACGAAATTAAATGAAGGTATTTCATATACATGTATGATGATGTGGCATTTCAGGTCAGGCGACATTGCCACTCGAGGCGGGATTTTCCGTGAGGGAAGGGGGGGAGTCAGGTCACCACGGACGTGCGCTGGGAAGAAATATTTGATTGACACCATCGCCAAGGATGCTGGACATAGGGTTACCAGTTTATCATTGCCAGTACAACCCTATCGAACTCATTTGGGCTCAAGTAAAAAAGAACATTGCTGATAAAAATAACTATAAGTTGGCAGATATGAAGATCCTCGTCAAACAATCTCTGGAGCAAGTTACACCAGCACACTGGATGAATGTAGTGAGACACACGGACAAATTGCAAGAAAATGATTTAAAACTTGATCTGTCACTTGATCATGCTATAGACTCATTTGTGATCAACACAGAAGACACTTCAGATGAAGAGAGTGATTCTGAGTAAGTCATCTTGCTGACAGTCAAGCAGAAGATTAGGCCTCTAGGGGACATCTCTATGAAAAAAAAAAAAAAAACGCTCCTATAAGACTTTTACTTCAAAAGTGGTGTGGAAAGAAAGTCTCTTCATCCAATGATCTTCATGAAATAAGTTCAGCTTGGGGTAACAACTGAAATAAGATACTGTCTCATCCTGTGTTTCTTTTCACCACTGGGTATCTCAAGAGCACATAACAGAAAATATTATGTAATTGTAATTGTAATGTGGGGGGGAAAAATGTGCCAGGCAACAAAGGCCATATGGCACTATTGGGGTAGTAGGATTAGGTGGGGGGGGGGAGGGTAGGGTTGGGTAGGGGTTAGATTAGATGTAGGACGTTAGCAGTACGAAGAAAGGATATAAGGGCAGGGAGTGAAAAGGAAGGGGACTCAGCGAGGATGTCAGCAAGACGGGGGGCACGGGACAGGGAGGAAAGGTGGGGGAAGGCTGCAAGACGAGGGGTTACGAAGATGGGACATGAGAGGAGGAGATGAGGAAGGGAGGAAAGGACGCCACAAGATGGGTAGACGGGGGGAGGGGAACGGGACATCAGGTAGGAATGGGTGAGTCTGGTGTGGCCAATTCGTAAGCGTGCCAGGGCAGTCTCCCAGCGTCTAGTAGGATGAGATGGGTGGGACCAAGGGGAAACAGAAGGCTTGACAGCGTGGAGTTTATTAGAGGTAAGGGTGGACCAGAAAGATTGCCAGCGGGTATAAAGGAAAGTCCGGAAAACTGGGAAGTAATCAGAAACAGGAAGGGAGGAAGTGCAAAAGGTAGGAAGGGTGAGGGCGTCATGTGCCAAAGAGTCAACAGTATCGTTACCAGGGATTCCAACATGACTGGGGACCCAGCAAAAACGAACTATTTTGTGACGGACAGAAAGGCGGAATAACCAGTCCTGGATGTCGCGGACAAGAGGGTGTGAAGAGGAAAAGGAAGATAAAAGGGAGAGGGACGACCGAGAGTCGGTAAAAATAGTATAAGAAGAAGCGGTGAGGTGGAAGCTGCGGCGGAGGGCAAAAAGAATCGCGAACAGCTCAGTAGTAAGAACACTGGCCTCAAGAGGGAGGCGGTATTGGAAATAAGTGTCAGGAAACAGGACAGCACAGCCCGAGCCAGTAGAAGACTTCGAGCCATCAGTATAAACGTGTATGCTACCAGAATGAGTAGGAAGATGAGCCGAGAAATGGGAGCGTAAGACACAGGAAGGGGTATTAGATTTCGGGGAGATAGGGAAGACAGAGGAGCAAAAGGAGAGGTGAGGGGAGAGCCAGGGGGGAGTAGAGGAAACAGAGAATGGGAGCGGAGTAAGGGAGGGGGAAGAAGGATGGGACAGAAGGGTACGCATACGGATGGGGAAGGGAACAGGTAAGCGAGGCCGAGTGGCAAAGGTTGCAGAGAGAGAAGGAGGGATATGCAAAGCGGAGGAGGGAAATTGAAGGGAACGGGCATAACAGCGGAGGGAAAGGAGGGCCCGGCGACGGGGAAGAGAAGGGAGGCCGGCTTCAGTGTATAAGCTCTCCATAGGGGAGGATCGGAAAGCTCCAAGAGCGAGGCGGAGACCAAGGTGATGAACAGGGTCAAGGAGGCTGAGGACGGAGCGGGAGGCGGAAGAATAAACATGGCAGCCATAATCAAGGACAGAAAGGACCAGTACAGTATGCAGCGAAAGCAGAGTCTTGCGGTCAGCACCCCAAGACACATGGGAGAGGGTTTGTAGAAGACGGAGGCGGCGAAAGGCGGTATCCTTGAGAGAGAGGACATGCTGGCGCCAAGTAAGGCGAGAGTCGAAGATAAGACCAAGAAACTTGCCCGATGTGCGATATTCAAGAGGGGTGCCATAAAGAAGAAGGGGAGGAGGGCAAACAGTACGGGACCGTGAAAAGTAGATAGAGAAAGACTTTGTAGGGGAGAAGTGGAAGCCATGGTCGGTGGCCCATGAGGAGGTGACAGTAACAGCAGATTGAAGAAGGCGATGGAGAAGGGAGGAGGAACTGCTCGAGGCATAAATGGCGAAATCGTCTACATAAAGAGAGGACCTGACACCAGGCGGGAGGGTAGAAACGATGCCGTCAATGGCCAGGAGGAAGAGGGTAGTACTCAGGACCGAGCCCTGGGGCACACCCTCGTACTGACAGAAGGAGGGGGAGCAAGAGGAAGCAACCCTAACGCGGAAGGAACGGTTTCGCAGGAAGTCATGGAGGAAAACCCCCATGTTGCCAGAGACACCGACACAGGACAGCTGGTGAAAGATGTGATGGCGCCAAGTGGTGTCGTAAGCTTTCTCAAGATCAAAGAAAACAGCTAAGACAGATTCTCGTCGGGCAAAAGCAGAAGTAATATATGTTTGTAAGCGGGCGAGAGGTTCCGCTGTACCACGGGCACGTCGAAAGCCAAACTGAGTGGGGGAGAGAAGGTTCTTTGATTCGAGGTACCACATCAATCGGAGATTGATTATGCGCTCAAGGAGCTTGCAGACACAGCTAGTCAGAGCAATGGGTCTATAATCCTGGGGAAGAGTACCAGACTTGTTAGGCTTAAGAAAAGGGAGTATAAGTGCATTGCGCCACTGGGGTGGGAAGTCCCCGGTTAGCCAAACGCGGTTATAAAGGGTAAGTAAGAAGGTCAGGGAGAAAGTAGGAAGGTGGCGGAGCATCTGATAGTGAACACCATCAGGACCCGCAGAGGTGTTACGACAGCACTTCAAGGCAGAGGTAAGTTCAGAGGGGGAGAAGGGGGTGTTATATGAAGTATTAGAAGAAAGTGTGAAGGTAATAGGGGTGTGCTCACGTGTCGCCTTAAGGGCAGCAAACTCAGGAGGAAGATGGGAACCACTGCTGACGCTGCTAAAAAATGAGCCCAGTTCTGTGGCAACCTGGAGGAGTTCAGCAATATCACCCTGGGGGAGGCGAAGTACAGGAGCATAGGAAAGTGGGTGTTTACCTGATAATTTATGAATACGGCGCCAGACTGAAACAATGGTGGTAGAGGAAGTCAAGGTAGACACATAAGCACGCCAACTGTTGGACTGAGCTAATCTAGTGGTCCGGCGGAACCTAGCCGAGGCACGTTTAAAGTTAACAAAGACCGGGAGCTGGCCGGGAGTGTCCCGTTTACATCGGTAACTATTCCAGGCCGCCCGTTTCAAGCGAAAGGCAGTAGTGCAGGCAGGGTTCCACCAGGGAACACATTTGGAGGCAAAGGGGCGGGAAGTCCGGGGGATGGAGACAAAAGCAGCAGCGAGAACAGACGTGATAAAGTAGATCAACATATCAGAAGAGGAGGAAAAATCAGAAGAGGAGAGGCGAAGGGCAGACAGTGAGGCAAAAGCACGCCAGTCTGCTCTACCAAAGCACCAGCGAGGGGGTCTGGGAAGAGGGATGCAGGAAGTAGGAGAAAGAAGAACTGGGAAATGATCACTACAGGGATTGTGGTCAAGAACCGACCAGTGGAGATCTAGTAGTAGGTCAGGGGAACAGAGGGCGAGGTCGAGGCAGGAAAAAGTCTGGGTGCGGAGATCAAAGTGTGTGGGGGCGGCAGTAGTAAGGTCAAAGTCTTTAAGGAGATGGTCGAGAGAGCGGCCACGAGAGGTGAGCACAGAATCCCCCCAAAGGGTGTGGCGACAATTAAAATCACCAACCACAAGGAGGGGGGAAGGGAGGTTAGAGAAAAGGGAGCGGAGGGCATCGAGATCAAGAGGCTGGGAAGGGGAAAGGTAAAGGGAAACGAGAGACATCCAACGGCGGAGGTAGATACGAAGGACTGTACAGGGAAGTGTAGTAGGGATAGGAAGAGGGGTAGAAGCAACAGACTGGCGAAGAAGGATAGCAGAAGAAGAGATAGAGTGTGGGGAGAAAAAAAGCGGTACTGAGGAATAGGGGTGGGCGGGCTAGTAAGGAAGGTTTCCTGAAGGCAGAGGACCATGGGGGCATAAGAGGAAATGAGTTGGCGAAGATCCTGTTGATGGGCACGAAAACCACGAATATTCCACTGAAGAACAGACATGATCAGTAGGGGATAAGATTCGGGATGGGTGAAGGTGAGGGAGGAGCGTTCTCAGGGAGTAAAGGACCGGGGTCCATATCCATAAGAGGTAAGGAAGAAGGAAGGGGGTCAGGAGCGGATGAGGTATGGGGAGAGGGGGGAGATTGAGAGAGGAGATCGGTGCGGGAGTAGCCAGGTGGTAGGGGAAGAGAGAGGATAGATCGGGTAGCAGAGGAAGGTGGGGGAGGGGCAGACGAAGGGGGCTGCACCGAAGAACAGGCGGGGTAAGACGAGGAGGGGAGGGGAGAGTAAAGCGGTGAAGGGGAAGATGGCGGAGCGCCGGGTGCAGAGGGGGGGGAGGTGGGCTGGAGGAGAGGTTGAGGAGGGGAGACAGCAGAGGGAGAAGGTGGAGAAGGGGGAGTCGGGGTAGGAGGAAGGTGCTTGGGAGGTGGGTGAATAGAGGCCACGACCTGGATAGGAGGAGCCGGGGGAGGAGATGAGGAAGAAGGAGGAGAGGACAATGGAGTCGTGTTCTTTATGTACTCGATGATGGCATCGAGGTTATCACCCTCGGAAGGAGCGGGCGAGGAAGGTGCAGGACGAGTCTTTTTAGCAAGGTGGAGAGGGGGTGAAGAGATCAAGGCGGGAGCTGGAGAGGGGGTTGGTGGAGGAGAGGAGACCAAAGTTTCAGAGTGGTGTTGTCGTTTGTTGGAGTGGGAGCGCTGAGGGCGTGGAGAGGGAGGGGTAGGGGTACAGACAGTGATGGAGATAGGAGTATCAGGGTCAAGAACAGCAAAATAATTAGAGCAGGAGATGGAGGATGGAGGGTGGGAGGGAGAGAGGGAGGAGGAAGGAGGTAGAGGAGAGGGATGGGTGGAAGGCCGAGGATCGGGGCGGGAAGAAGAGGACGTGGCTGGAAGGTGAGGGGAAGAGGCGGAGGCAGCAACATGGTGAGGAGAAGGGGTGAAGCCTAGGCGACGGGCTTTCTGACGAGCCTCACGTAATGTGAGACCGTCACGGAAGCGAATACCAGCGACTTCAGTCTCAAACTTGTAAGTTGGGCAGCCGCGGTAGTGAACATTATGGGGGCCGCCACAATTGCAGCAGCGGTGGGTAGTGTTGTGGCATTGATCGCGGGTATGGGTAAGGCCACATAAAGGGCAGCGGAGAGCGGAGAGGCAGTGTTTTTCTGGATGACCAAAACGCCAACAATTTCGGCACTGGCGAGGTGGAGGAACGTAAGGCCGGACTGGGAGCATGACGCCCCCAACGTAGACATGGGTAGGGAGATCGTGGCGTTTAAAGGATATCCGTGCAACATTGGTGGGGTTTCTCTGGCGACCTCGGGGGGACAAGGTGTAGCAGCGAACGGTTACAGCGTCGTACTCGCTGAGTAGATCTAATAGGTCAGTGTGACAGTCTGATCATGCCTTGTCGTCTATTGGGCAGTCTTGTGGTGAAATTACGACAGTGCCAGTGCATGTGTTGAGACGGTCGTCAGGGGTTGCACGGATGCGGGTACCAGATGGAGCCAATAAGTTGGCCATGGCCTGAGACTGAGCCTCAGACTCCACGCGTACCAGGCGTGAACGGTCAGGTCGGGTTTGGAAATGAACCTTGCCTACTTGTTCCTGTAGGCAACGTTGAAATAGGAGGGTATTCTCAGCAAAGGGAGCGGAGGGGGGGATAATGAAAAAACGATCCCAGCGGGCAGGGGCGAAGAAGAGGTCATAGGCAGAAGGGTGAGACACGCCACAAGAGGAGCCAGTCCGGGACTGTGCCGTAGCCTTCTTTGATGAAGAGGGAACATAAGGGGCTAAGGTAGTAATATAGGAAGATGTAGATGTGACGGGGAGGGAGGCTGAAGGGGTGGTAGGAGTGGAAGAGAGAGTCAGGAGAGCGGTAGACGTAGGGGAGGGAAGAGAGGTAGTAGAAGGGGTGCTGGAAATAGGGACGGTAGAAGGAGGAGCAGGAGGCAGGTGAAGTGAGGAGACTACAGGGTGCGAATAGAGGCTGTGGTAGTGGTAGAGGAGGATGAGGAGTAATGAGGACCGAACCCTGTGGGGGGTGGGGTGGTGGTAGTAGGAGAGAGAGAAGATGTTGGAGGTGGGGCATAGGATGGAAAAGTTGTGGAGGGGGTAGGGGTACAAGGGAGAGTAGAAGGTAGAATGGTCTGAGGAATAGGTAGAGAGGTCGAGACCAGGTCCATTGGGCAAGCAGAGGTGTCAGGTAGGGGGTGACCAGCAGCAGAGGCCTCGAGGGACTGGTCAGATACCACTCGAGGGGGACTTTTTAAGTTTGATTTATCCATATACTATTGTTTTAATGAACATGGCATCGGGGGTCACGAGTAAACCGCCTACCGGATTGGCAAAAGGGGCCGAGCGCTGCCGCCGGGGACGGGGTACCTCGTCCCCCACAGGGTTACTCGGTTTAAAAGGCAGCCCTTGTGGCGCCGAAAGTTTGCCCCGCAGCGGCGAGCAAAAAATATTATGTAAATTATCAGTCTCATTTTCACTTATATAATCAGCACCTTTACTGTATTTAATTTACTTATGCCATAATCACCTGCAGAGATCTCCATGTCTCTAATCAAATTTTTTTTTTATAGCGAAGTTATGCATTAAATTGAATAAAGAAGAACTGTTATTCCGTTTTCTTTGAAGTAATGAGAGATATGGCAGCGTCGCACGGATTATCGGCCCCACCCTATACGTCAGTACTTATTGGTTTAGATATAGTTGCTCTAGGTCATGAAGGATAGCAAAGTTGAAGGTTTGTTCACCAGGTTGGTCAGTGAAAGAAGATGAAAGCCAAAGCTGGTGGTGAACATTGAAATCCCCTAAAATGGAGATCTCAGCATAAGGAAAGTAAGATGGGATGTGCTCCACTTTGGAAGTCAAATAGTCAAAGAATTTTACATAGTCAGAGGAATTAGGTGAGAGATATACAGCACAGATGAATTTAGTTAGAGAGTGACTGTAATTGTATGTATATTTTATCATTCCTTTATTGATCTCATTTATATAAAGATATTTAGAAGGTTCAAATACTGTAAAGAAGGATCAGTAGATGCCTAGCTGTTTCATAAGTAAAGGCGATCACATTGCTTATAGAGACTTGTTCACGTCACTCTTTGCTGACAAGAGAAGCGCGCTCGCAGGATGTGATCGAGGTGAGATCTGTTTATTTCTTATATATTGTGGTATAAATTGACTGTTATGATGATTTATTGATTGTAAGCATTACTTGAAGTGTATGACAATGCCATGAGAATGTATGTGTATTCGTTCTGTGACTGGAAATGTATATTTCAGTTCTTTACGACATGGTAGAGCCAGCCAGACATGGCATAGGCAGACATGGTTATGAAAATAGAGGACTGAGCTTCAATAAACGTCATCGGAAAATACGGGTTTCTGTTCACCCTGGTGAGGAAGCATGTCCTGCCATGCCTGTAAAACAGTTCACATTAATTGGAAGCCTGCGAAAGCCGCTACAGTAAAGAACTCGTCTCAACAAATGTGAAGATTGCTACGAGACGAGGGGACGCCACCTCACCCTAAGAAACCCCTTGTGTCAGCATTTCTGCCCCGGATACAAGCCGCACCCACAACAACGCCACCCCCACAGCCTCCATCTTATAATGCATCAAGGTCACAGGCAAGAGATTGTAGCTACACTGTAACAGTTCCTATATGGTAATATTGCCCTAAAATAAATTTGAATAGAGTGGGTAATCTAGAAGTCAGGATATTTGTTCAGTGTAGCTACTCCCTCAGTATATTTTTTAATAATGTCTAATATTGAGGAGAAAGGTGCCGTAGGTGGTCTGATTGAAGATGAGAGGGAATGGCAGGCGGGTAGAGGCGTACAGAGCCATGTTGTAGGTGCTAGGGAGAGATTGCCAACCGCGAAAGGGAAGGAGTATAAAATTAGTCAAGTTATAGAGAAGGTGGGGTTCTTTCAACGCAACTGGAAAAAATTTGTAAACAGAATTGGTAAAGGTATGGAAGAAGCATCCAGTCTCATGCACTTAATCAAAATGTCTGATGAAGAAATGGAATTGTATGCTAACTATGTTAGTGCATGTATGGAACTTAAAGATCTTAAGCAAGAAGAGTCGGATGAGTTAGATGAGTTAGAGAACTTTAAAGTAGATGAACAGATTCACCAAGAAACTGTAAAGGATTTTAAGAGTAAGAAATTGGAGATACTAAGTGGTAAAGAATCTGTATTTTCTCATGCTAGTAAAGGTTCTAGTAGACATTCTAAAGCATCTAAGGCTTCTTCTGCATCATTACTAAGAAGGCAAGAAGCGGCAGCTAAATTGGCCGTGCTTAAAGCGGAAATAGAACATCATGATAATGTAGCTGAGGCACAGGCGTTAGTGGCAAAGAGTACAGCTGAGGCACAGGCGTTAGTGGCAAAGAGTACAGCTGAATTAGCCAAAAGAGAAAAAATGAGAGACATAGCAGCTGTCAGTGCAGAACTTGAAGCTCTAAATGAAGTTGAAGAGGATGATAGAGGGATGCTTCCAAGTGATGATGAAAGTGTAGGGAGGCAACAACATCTTCAACAATATTTAGAGGTACAAAGCAAAGATGTATCGCTACTGCAGTCTGATTCAGAGATAGATGAAGCCATGCCTCATAAATGTGTTACATTCTTCCCTAAACATGGATCTAAGGGTAAATCTCATAGTCTAATGAATGAGGAAGGATTAGGTGTTAGTAGAAGTACAAACGTTAATGCTCAAGCAATGAATCTCAACCCCTTAGCTCATAGTTTCATACCTCCTAGTAACTATACTCCTACTAATAATGTCAAACAGTCCTGTCAGTCTCTTCCCACTCCTGGTAGTAATCCTGTTACTTATATACCTGTTACTTATATACCTGGATGGAGTTTACCTCCAATAGAGCCTCCAATTTTTAGTGGAGAACCCATGGAATTTCCACTCTGGATAAAAAAGTTTAAAACCTTTGTGGAAGCTAGGACAACTGATGCATCAGAGAGACTTGCATATCTTGACAAATATACAAGTGGTGAGGCAAAGGAAGCCATAAGAATGTTAATGTATTTAAATACTAACCAAGATTATGACACAGCAAAGAGAATTCTCTGGCAAAGATTTGGAAATGAAAGTGTAGTTGCCAATGCTTACATGAAAAGGTTGTCAGGATGGCCACAAATTCCTCAAGACGATGGTCCAGCCCTAATGAAGTTTTCAGATTTTTTAGAATGTTGTAGGGCAGCTATGCATTCTATTCCTCACTTGTCATTCCTTAATATCCCAGAGAACATAGGAAATTACTAACAAAACTTCCTAGATCTATAATTAATAGTTGGAATGCGAAAATAAGTAAACATTGTTATAGCAGTTCTCAGTATGGGCCAGGGCAGTACCCACCTTTTGAAAGTTTTTGTAAATTCATCAACTCACAAGCTCATGCAGCATGTGATCCTTTTACTTCATACAATGCTGTGGTCATGGAAGCAAATGACAGTGGTAAAGGCAATGCAAGCTTGAACAGGAATAAGAGTAATAGGTCATATACCATGACTAAATTTAGAGGAAGTAAAGGTTTCATTACAAAACCATCTGAGGAAAGGACAGCTAGTTCCTTTAACAGTAAAGTAAATGTAGAGACTATGAAACAAGACTTTAAAGGAAAGGAAAGAAAGAGACAATTTTGTCGCTATTGTAAAGAGGAGCATGATTTAGAAAATTGTAAACTATTTGTAAAACTTGATCCTGATACAAAGTTTACATTTATCAAAGAAAAAAGATTATGTGCAGGATGTTTAAATTGGGGTCACATCAAGAAAGACTGTAGGAGAAAGAAATCATGTAAGGTATGTCAGAGATTCCATCCCACCGTTCTCCATAATGATGCTTTAAGATCTCAGACTCAAGAAAGACCAGAACGGGTAATTGATCTCAAGAAAAACGATGAAAGACCAGTTGTAATAAATGACGTTAAGGTCAAACAGTCAGTTGCTGGAGACACACACACTTTAATAGTACCAGTGTGGATGTACCAAGAAGGTAATGAAGGGAATAAAGTGTTAGTGTATGCATTGTTGGACAATCAATCTGATGCTTGCTTCGTGAAGCAAAGTCTCTTAGATGAGGTGGGAGTGAGTGGACCGCAAATTTCTTTGCAAACTTCCACAATAAATGGAGAAGAGACAATTGTGTGTAATAAAGTCTCTGGACTTATAGTACGAGGCATCTATGATGAACGAGATATAGAGCTTCCACATGCATACTCTAGAGAGAATATCCCAGCACGACGAGATCAGATTCCTAGAAGGGAGACAGCAGAAGGGTGGTCCCACTTATCTCTAATTGCTTCTAAACTCATGCCATATAGGTCAGATAGGTCAGTAGAAATAGGACTTCTGATTGGAGTGAATTGTAATGAAGCAATAGAGCACAGGGAAGTAATCGCAGGGGAGTCTGGAGAGCCCTGTGGGATAAGAACAGAGTTAGGATGGGGCATCCAAGGAAGGGTTGCTGTTAGTCAAGGCTTAGAAGATAATATCCTGACAGTATTTAGAACATTTGTACAAGAGGTCGAGATAAATCAGGAAAAAAGGGTAAGTTTCTTAGTCGTTCCATCAAGGACTAAGGAGATAATAAATCCCTCCCAAGTAAAGGATATGTTTGAGCTTGATTTCAATGAAAGGAAGTCAGCTGATGTTCTATTATCGTATGAAGACAAAAGGTTTATGAATAAAATGAAAGCTGGAGTACATCAGCTGGAAGACAGGCATTACGAGTTGCCTCTTCCTCTTAAAAACGACAATGTCAAGCTTCCAAACAATAAAACTTTGGCAGAGCATAGATTAATGAAGCTAAAAAGCAGACTTGACAAAGATAAACAACACCATGATAACTATAAAGTGTTCTTGGATAATATGATAGATAAAGGGTATGCAGAGGTTGTGCCTAAGAAGGATCTAAATAAGGATGATGGTCAAGTTTGGTACATTCCACATCATGGAGTGTATCACTCTAAGAAACCAGGGAAACTCAGAGTAGTATTTGACTGCAGTGCAAACTATAAGAGTCAGTCTTTAAATGGCCATTTGTTACAGGGTCCAGACCTCACCAATAAATTGGTAGGGGTACTTTGCAGATTTAGGCAGGAACCTATTGCATTTGTTTGTGATATAGAAGCAATGTACCACCAAGTGAAGATGAATCCAGAACACAGGGACATGCTTAGGTTCCTTTGGTGGAAAAATGGTGATGTAACTAAAGAAATTGTTGAATACAGAATGACGGCTCACTTGTTTGGTGTTACATCGTCTCCAAGTGTTGCCAATTTTGCATTAAAGAAGGCTGCAGATGACCATGAATATCTGTATGGTTCTGATGCAGCAAATTTTATAAGAACAGATTTTTATGTTGATGATGGCCTTAAGTCAGTGGCAACAGTGAATGAAGCCGTCACTCTGATGAAACAAAGCAAGGCAATATGTAGCATGGGAGGTTTCAACCTTCATAAGTTCTTGTCCAACAGTAGGGAAGTACTAGAAACGACATCCCCTCATGAAAGAGTGAATGTTGTTAAGAATTTAGATCTTAGTAAAGAAACACTGCCCATGGAAAGAACTCTGGGAATTCAATGGTGTATAGAGTCTAACACTTTTCAATCTAAAATACAGTTGAAAGATAAGACACTCACAATAAGAGGTATTTTGTCCACTATGAACTCTGTATATGACCCGTTAGGTCTAGTGTCACCTCTTATTCTTGTAGGCGAACAAATCCTTCAAGAATTATGCAAATATGGGTCTAGTTGGGAAGACGAAGTAACAGATAATGTCAGATATAAATGGGTAAAATGAAGAGATAAGCTGAACAAGTTGAAAGGGCCTCTGTATACCTAGATACTATAAATGTGAGTCATTTGAAGAAATCTTATGCTTAATGATGTTGTTATTGTAAAAGATCACAATCTGCCAAGAAACAGTTGAAGATTGGGTAGAGTCATAGAAGCTTTGCCTGATAATGACTGTCTTGTAAGAAAGGTTAAGCTCATGATGGCAGATTCTAATATTGACAATCAGGGAAAACGTACAAGATGTGTAAACATAATGGAAAGACCTATCCAGTCTTGTTCTCTTGGTAGAATGTGATCAAGTTGAAGACCAGGGTATCCCCGCCAAGGAGCCTTTGTAATTTAAGTGCCTTATGATGTGCCAGTATTAGTATTAAGGCAAATTGTCTTTTAGTTTATAAGGTAAATTGTTGCACAATTTAGGGGAGCCATGTAACTGTATGTATATTTTATCATTCCTTTATTGATCTCATTTATATAAAGATATTTAGAAGGTTCAAATACTGTAAAGAAGGATCAGTAGATGCCTAGCTGTTTCATAAGTAAAGGCGATCACATTGCTTATAGAGACTTGTTCACGTCACTCTTTGCTGACAAGAGAAGCGCGCTCGCAGGATGTGATCGAGGTGAGATCTGTTTATTTCTTATATATTGTGGTATAAATTGACTGTTATGATGATTTATTGATTGTAAGCATTACTTGAAGTGTATGACAATGCCATGAGAATGTATGTGTATTCGTTCTGTGACTGGAAATGTATATTTCAGTTCTTTACGACATGGTAGAGCCAGCCAGACATGGCATAGGCAGACATGGTTATGAAAATAGAGGACTGAGCTTCAATAAACGTCATCGGGAAATACGGGTTTCTGTTCACCCTGGTGAGGAAGCATGTCCTGCCATGCCTGTAAAACAGTTCACATTAATTGGAAGCCTGCGAAAGCCGCTACAGTGACATTGAAGTCTTAGCCAGATGGTAGAAAATTCTGAAGATTCAAGATTGTGGGCACGAGAGCAAGTAATGTCGTTACGCACATATGCGCAACAGCCAGCTTTGGATTGAAAATCAGGATAGAGAAAGTAGGAGGGAACAGAGAAGGGGTTGCTGTCAGTAGTTGCAGACAACTGTGTTCCAGTTAGGAAGAGAAGATGAGGTTTAGTGGAGGAGAGATGGTGTTCCACAGATAGGAAATTAGATCTAAGGCCACGAATGTTGCCGAAATCAAGAATAAACGTGTTAGAGGAAGTTTCAAGACACCCGAGATAGTCAGCAGAGGAGCAGTCCGACCTGGGGACATTTGTGGTCCCCTTTTCAGATGGGGACTCCGAGGTTGGGTGTGGTGAAGCCATTTTTAAGTTTTGATTTCAAGAGAGTGTAAAAGTGTAAGGTGTAGTAATATTATGTAGGTTGTAGGAGAAGTTGTCTTTAGAGGGCAGGCTGCAGCTGCTCTCTTGTGTAAATGAGACAATAAGGGAATCGGGAAGAGAGGACACGGGGAATCACTCAGTCTGCAGCACTGCCTACACTGCCTATCTCTCCTGGAGTATTCCACCGGGCGGCAGGTGTCTTCTGCCTACTCCATATACTACTACTACTACTACAACAATAACAACAACAACAACAATAACAACAACAACAACAATAACAACTACTACTACTACTACTACTACTACTACTACTACTACTACTACTACTACTACTACTACTACTACTACTACTACTCATAATAATGATGGTAAAAATAAGAATAATAGTAATAATAATAATAGTAATAATAATAATAATAATAATAATGATAATAATAATAATAATAAAAAAAAAAAAAAAATC
>JAXIVD010001184.1:95000-96742 GCA_036785275.1 Cancer borealis
GTTCCTTTTTAGCAGAAAATATTGGTGGAGCTGAGTTTAGCTTTGAATTTAAGAACTTATTTAGTTGTTTTTCGTAAATGTGTTTGGGAAACTGATTATTGTGAAAGTATTTCCCTAGAAATGAAGCTTCGTTATGAAAAGCGAGCCAAGTGGAAGTGGTAGAATCTGCTCTGTGGAGAAGTGTTTTTATACTATTAATTCTTCAAGGACCCTTTCCCAGAGAGAAACAGATGCACTCTCTTTAGGGTTAGACTTTGCCCTTCCACCCCAGGGAATTAGTAACGTTAATAATTTCCTACCTTTTGAAAGACTCTGTTCAACTCTTAGAAAATGCACTATTTACACACAAGATTGGTCCCATGTTTGGCATTTGTTTGAAATCAAGGGAGCACCAAGGTAAATCCACTCGAATAGGTAATTGGATAGCCAATCCATCCTTTTCCGCAATTAGAGATCACTCTCACCATAATGACCACCCTTTCTCTATCACAGACTTCGAGGTACTAATCTCTTACAGTAACTCCACTGACCTCCTCACCGCCGAATCACCTCTCATTCGCAAATACAAACCCTGTCTCAACGGTTCGAGTTGTGCTTCCCAACTCTACACACAATAATCTTTAACTAGGTACGATTGTTCCATTTTTCCATATAATTTTACATCAAAACCTCTTTAAGTTTATCCCTCATTTTATATATTGGTAGTTGTATTTGTATAACAATCTCGAATAACTATTTTAACAAATTGCCGCTTTTATATACGCAAGGTTTTTAATGTCTTGTATGTCTTTTATAATTTCTTATATGACATATTTCCTTAATTAGTTTATATTTAATTATTTAGATATATGATCTTCATTTTAGATTCACTGAAGATGGATAATTGAGTCTCCGAACCGTTTGAGAATAAAGATGTTCGTCACAACACTTGTGCTATTATTCATCATAAAACTATATATATATATATATATATATATATATATATATATATATATATATATATATATATATATATATATATATATATATATATATATATATATATATATATATATATATATATATATATATGTATATATATATATATATATATATATATATATATATATATATATATATATATATATATATATATATATACATATATATATATATATATATATATATATATATATATATATATATATATATATATATATATATACATATATATACATGTATATATATATATATATATATATATATATATATATATATATATATATATATATATATACATATATATACATGTATATATATATATATATATATATATATATATATATATATATATATATATATATATATATATATACATATATATACATGTATATATATATATATATATATATATATATATATATATATATATATATATATATATAAAAAATATATATATATATATATATATATATATATATATATATATATATATATATATATATATATATATATATATATATATATATATATATATATATATATATAATATATATATATATATATATATATATATATATATATATATATATATATATATTTATATATATATATATATATATATATATATATATATATATATATATATATATATATATATATATATATATATATATATACATATATATATATATATATATATATATATATATATATATATATATATATATATATATATATATATATATATATATATATATATA
>JAXIVD010001185.1:0-42500 GCA_036785275.1 Cancer borealis
GTTAATGTCGATTGTTTCCCTTGCAGATGACAACCGCGGTCGAGTTTTCTCCCGGTCAGGAGTCTTTTGTTGAGGAACTGACCACCATCCGCGAGGACCTGGTGAAGGTGATTCTTCTTCACGCCAGGTGAGGCCAGGATGTATAACTTCATCATTGTTGTCTTCATCTGATGTATTAGTTTAAACACTGTCTGAACCGTACAGGAAAAAAAATGTACTGTAAGCCTTATGTAATTTTTTTTTCTACTGCTGGTATCGGTTTGCGTTGTAAAGTGTAATAGTTATGATATTTCGGCAGCGAGGAGGACGCAGAGATAATTTTTCACGACGCCAGTTACCTCAACATGACGGACGAAAACTACGTGTGGTTGGTGACGGAGCAAACCTTGCACGCGCGCCACGTTCCTGTTGGTGCTCTGGGCCTGCAACTCAAGTACGCCCACGACTACAAAGCACATATTACTGACAGTCTGTAAGTGGCTTGGCATAACTAGAGTAAAACAGAACAGCTACTCGTAAGGGTGATTTATATTCGTGGCTAGTTGGCTTATGTATACAATCATGTCATTGTATAATTCTGGTGCACTGAGATCCGGATAATTTTTTTATAGCTCATGTTTGTCTTAATTCGTTGGACAGTCCCCCATGACACCAATTTTGCCATTCTCCTTCCTCCTGCAGGCGAGTGGTGGCCTTGGCGTTGCGTCGCCTGCACGAGGCACACGAGGTCATCCCGGAACCTCCAGTGAACTGTAACGCCGAGGACAGTTGGGATAAGACTGGCCGTGAACTGTTTAGGTAAGATGGTGGTAGTGATGCCTGAGGGAAGATGGATAGATCACCTTTCATTCTTATTATCTCTTCCACTCAAGGCTTACATGTTATTTTCATTTATTTTATATTATATTTATCTATTTTTAAGAAGAGAAAGGAAGGATGATGAGGAATGAGAGACCACATCAACTCCCGTCCTACCACTCCACGTGCTGATCCACTCCATGCCTCCCACTCTACCTCAGACTGATACAGGAACAGGTGGTGACTGACGGACGCACGGGGAAGGTGGCCTTTGACGAGCACGGGGATCGAACACACGCCGAGTACTCAGTGGTGAACGTGCAGGAGCAGCGCCAGGAACATCTCGCCTTCAGGACGCTTTATACCATCGGGGAACTTAAATACGATGCGGTAAGGGTTGAAAGAGATATAAGGAGGAAGAAGGAAGATATCAAGGGTTGTAGTGTGTGTGTGTGTGTGTGTGTGTGTGTGTGTGTGTGTGTGTGTGTGTGTGTGTGTGTATGTGTATGTGTGTGTGTGTGTGTGTGTGTGTGTGTGTGTGTGTGTGTGTGTGTGTGTGTGTGTGTAGTGACATTCATGCTGTGTTGGCAGGCAAATGACAAGATGGTGATGCAAGTGAACCAATCAAGTATCAAGTGGTCGGGTGGGCTCTCCAAGGCACCTCCTGGATACTTTCTCCCCAAGCATCTTAAGGTACTATTACTGCTACTATAAAAAAACAGTAAAATCAATAAATTTAATTATATATGATGTAAAATAAATTACTTAAATTATATTTCTTCTTCCTTCATTCTCATTAGGTGTCTAATTTTTCACGACACTCAGCCTGTCATCTAGCACGGTGTGGTGATGGCTAGCCTCCTACTCCACTAGGAGAGGCATCCTCCGCCTTCGATTTTTGTATAGAGTATACTACTACTACTACTACTACTACTACTACTACTACTACTACTACTACTACTACTACTCTCTCATTCTCTATCGTCAAGGTGCTTACAATCCGCGAGACGCCCTTCGTGTATGCTGCCGATGTGGAGGACAAGACACAGTGTTCGGATGAAGACGAGGTGTTTTGTCCGATGCTTATGGAGAAAGGCAAGTACTTCTCTCTCGCTGTTGAAAATCGGTTTGAAAATATTAATGTGTACAAGTGTAATGTATGTTGGCTGCTTCCTTGAATGTAATTGTCTGTTGTTCCTTGTTAACAAGAGATAGACAGATGATATACACGTAGCGAAAGATAGATAGATAGATAGATAGATAGATGTAGATAGAGAGATAAAACAAGAGAAAGAGAGAGATAATAACATAGTAAGATTAGCGTAAATATTTCCCTATCTTAACCTTTATATCTCAATGACCTCGTTGTTGTGGCGTCTCAAAGTCAGTTAACCAAATGCCAATTGCAAATAAACACTCCCTCCTTGACCACCACACGTGACAGGAGAGCCTCGTCCCATGTGCTGCTGGGGCTTCTGCATCGACCTGCTGCTCACCCTCGCTGAGAAGAACGCCTTCACCTTCAACCTTTTCCTCGCCCCTGACGGCCAGTACGGGGACTTGATCGAGGGACCAGACGGTGAGCAAAGTAACATTATACAGAGCAATTGAACATAAGAAAATAAGGAGGCTGTAACTTGTCACTTATAATTGCAAATCACTCTCTTCTTATTATAATATCTACTCTATTTCTATATTGTTTCTTAATCTTACTCTTCCTTCTCAAGCTCCCTCTTCCCTCATCGTTCCCTTATATCCTCTACCATCTCTCTTGAAATCCCTCGCCTCCTCCCAACTTCAGTTCTTCTTTGTCTTCTTCATTTAGTTCTTCTCTCATCGTTTGGTTTCTCATTCCCTCTTCTTCCTTTTTTACTGGTCTTTATTTTTATTTAACTTTTATCAATATCTATCACAGGTAGGGTGAAAATAGGTAAGGAATTCAGACGACTCTCCCTTCAAAAGAATCACAGGTACCCACTCACCCCCTCACCCTGTTTTCTGTTTCGTTGCTTCAGGAAGAAACTGGACAGGTATGATTGGGCACTTGGTAGGGGATGGGGACGCGGATATGGCAGTGGCGCCCCTCACCATCAACCCACAACGCTCTCAGGACATCCACCTCACCAAGCCGTTCAAGTATCAAGGCATCACCATCCTTGTCAAGCGGGTGGGTGCTTGCTATGTCCCTCTTCCTAATCTTGTCTTTTTGTCCATTTGACTCGTGTACTTTATATCCCATTACTACCATCTATTTATTTATTCTTTGTGTCATTCGTATATTTTTCTCTGGATCTCATTATTTTTATTATCCTTCCTTCTATCGACTATCCTTTTATCCTTCCTTAGACTCCCCTTGCGCCAGCCTTAGTCTCGATCCTGCAGCCTTTCCGGGGGTCGCTGTGGCTCCTCCTGATGGCGACCGTGCACGTCATTGCCATCCTTATCTGGCTCCTAGATCGCCTCAGCCCCGTGTACAGGTTAGGGCGAGGGTGTGTAAGGGGAGAAAGGATAGAACAAAGTGTAAGGGAACGATGGGTATGAAGGAAGAGGGAAAGGGGATGATAAAGGGGACAATAGGGAAGAAGAAAGGAAGAGGGAAGGAGAGAGAATGAGAGGTGGAGAAGCCGAGAGGAAGGGTGGGAGAGTAAAGAATGTGCTCAAGTTATACGAGTGAAAAAAAGAATCCATTTTCCTTCAAATTCTTTCAGCCAAGACGAAGAAGACTGTGAGTTCATGGCCATCTCGGAGTCTTTCTGGTTCTCGTGGTCTGTCATCCTGAACAGCGGCCTCTCAGAAGGTGAGTAACTGCTGCCTGGGGATCACGCGCTAGACTCGTGATCGCTGTGCCATACATATTACTACTACTACTACTTGCAGGGACACCACGAGGGCTGAGTGGGCGTGTTCTGGGCATCGTGTGGAGTGGCTTCACGATGATCATGGTGGCCTCGTACACCGCTAACCTGGCAGCCTTCCTGGTGCTTGACACGCCCGAGACGCCCATCTCCGGCATCAACGATCCCAGGGTGAGTGAGAGAGAAAAAAAAAAAGAGAGAATGGGGAGGGGGATAGGTGCGGGGAAGGATATTGGGGTGAAGAGGAAGGACAGATAAACATAGGCATACTCAGACAGACGGACATACAGACCATGCAAAGAACGACAGATATTACTAACGAGCAAACAACGACAAACTCAAACAGGTGATACAACGACACACAAATAGACTGTCTTAGTTTAATTTTTGGAAGTGAATCATACAAACTTGCATTTCATTAAAGTATATAATTTGAAATAATAATAACAAAAAATAATTCTTCACTCTTAGTTCCAATTCGTTGTTTGATTTTGTTATACATTTTTCTATTCATCTGATAGTTCATGTATCCAGTCATTCCACGATCTTCTCAACACTCACTTGTTTGTTCACACGGATTCATCTTTCCTCATCATAACATTTCACTCATCCACTGCTTTCTGTTTGGTCGTGTTGCATCGTGGCGTGGCGGGGCGGGGCGGCGCGGGGCGTTGCAGCTGAGGAATCCCGTGGAAAACTTCAGCTTCGCCACCGTTCGCGGGTCGGCGGTGGACATGTTCTTCCGCCGCAAGTCCGAGTGGGCGAACATGTACCGCGTGATGGAGGCGCATGATTACCGCACCGTGGACGAGGCGGTGCAGGCAGTGCGGGACGGGTGAGGATGTCTAGTGATTTGTATTTCTAAGGTAAAATGGAAAAATAAGGTTGAAAGAGAGAGGGTTAAAAGGGAAAGCAAAATTAACTTAGTAGGATAGTGTGATGAAGTTTGTTTTTTCAGTACATGTTTCAGATCTCTTTCGGAGTATACAAGGTGAGGTAAAAGGTAAGCTAAGCGTGCTAATATATGAATAAGTATGTGAAAGTAAAGAAGAATGTGGCTTGCGTTCTTACAGGATCTTAGTATTGTATGTACGTTATGTGATTGTTACGTGAAATTAGTATTATGTTTTTAAGTGATGTTTTTATTCACATGGTGCTGGTTGGTCTCTTGTCTTCTGTTAGGGATCTTCAAGCGTTCATTTGGGAAAGTTCAAGGCTGGAGTACGAGGCTTCCATGGACTGTACCTTGGTGACTGTAGGGGACCTGTTTGGACGCTCAGGGTATGGTATTGGCCTCAAGAAGGAGTCGCCGTGGTCAGAAAAAATCACACTCGACATCCTTGACCTCCACGAGAGTAAGTAACGCTAACTAACACTTTCATTCTTCTTTGGGTTATAGATTAACTTTTGTTTAAGTTCTGATGATGGAAATCTATAGGATACATGGCACCAATCTCTTCTGCAGGAGGATATATGGAAGACCTGGACAAGAAGTGGATATGGAATGAGGGAGAGTCGTGTAACTACAATGATAAGGAGTTTTCAAAGCGTTTGGGACTCAAGAACCTGGAGGGTATCTTCATCCTGGTGGCTGCCGGCATCGTGAGTGGCATCCCGCTTATAGTAATCGAGTTGATTTACCACCGATGCAAAAACCATCTTAGTGAGCGAAAGAGGAAGGGCGGCAGCGAGCAGACGAGGAACAATAACTCGTCTTCAGAGGTCGGGGAGATTACGGAGGGACACGAATGCTGTGACTACGAGGTAATGTTCAATATGAGACACGTGAAGGGAACGGTGTTATCATAGGTTACAGTCCTTCGGTGTGGCCAGAAAGGTTCTGAATATATGCAATTATAAACTCACTCTTTATTAGTTTTGTGCGATGAAATGCATTACATGACTTGACAGATTGATGTTAATTTTTCGAAGGTATTTCTTTCATCAGGGACTCGCCAGGTTGAGGAAAACATTCCCCACAAAGAGAACAACCACAGAAGGTAAGGAAAAACCACCGTTGTTGCAATTCGGTCACTTGGTTACTATAACTGTAGACTATTTATATGAATTAATATAACTCATAAACTATACCATTTAAATGTTCCCACAGAAAATAATATCGCCGCTGCTTGCTCCAACCCGTGTGACAACGCAGGGCGGGGCGAGGCGCAGGGAAACTGTACAGCGGACGGTGGCATCGGAATGCGAGTGAGCCAATACCCACACCCCTACACACACCCATCCAGCTGTGAGGACGTGATGCAGGAGGTGGAAGAAAGGCTCCTAGTCAGCCCTCACATCCCCGAGGAGTGGTGGATCCTAGCCCCGCCCACATGTCTACACCTCCCCGTGACCTGCCCTCCTGATGCACCTGACCCATACTACCTAAGTGACCCCTGCCCCGAACCATGCCCCGTTGATCTCGATGGCCCCGTCTGCCGTGACTCTTTGGGTTTTGATAACGCAAATGACAATGATAATCGGGAATGTACTCAGTTTCTCGTCAACGTTGATCTGCACGTACCGGCAGCAGGTGTGGAGGGGACAGGCGAGGCGTGTGTGTTCGGAGGGTGTGAGTGTAGTCCTTCAAGTGTCTCCCCAACAACAGCAGCAGCAGAAAACACTAATACGTCTCGACCATTCGCCAAAGTACCACTGGAAAACTTGCCTGATGTTGTGGACACCTGCAGCGAGCGGGAGATGTGTATGGACGGGATGGTGGGTGAGGAGGGTGGAGATGTAGTACAAGCAGGTGTAGAGGGCGGTGGTGACGGCGGCGATCAGGAAGTGGGTGGCGATGGGTCGTCTAGAGGCCGTGGGTCTGTCTCCAAGAGGCGCACTATTTACGTGTGAAATAGTGGCATCAGCAGTATTGGTCGCCTCTTGTTAGCCTCTGTTAGTTAGTAATGAAGGCCGCGATGCATCATAATTCATCCTTCTTGTCAGTAGTTAGTATAGACAGATGCTTTGCAATGTTCAAGGTGCTCATAGAAGATTATAATCTTAGAACTGTTCTTAAAATACGTTGTAACTCTGTACAGTCTATCCATAGATTATGAAGTGTATCTTTGATGGCTTGATTCCCAGCATCTATATTAGAGTGCACTATGAAGATTTTGCGATGGATACAAGTTTTTAAAGAGTGTCAGTGTCAACGAAGCAGTCTTTGAATCTGCTTCGATTGTTGTACTGAGAGTGTAGGAAACCTTTGACCTCCGAACACACAAAACAGAAAGCTTAACGACTGACTAGAGGCAGTGTTCCGGAAAAACCTTACTGTCTACTGCATGCCCCTGAACACTCGAAATTGCTGCTTTACGTTCAGAAAATCTAATATACTACGTTGTACTGAATTTCTGTGGAAGCTATGATGGTGTCTGAGTGAATTTCCTGTTGTTGGTGATGATGGTGCACGGTGACTACCTCGATCAGGACTCGGAGCTGAAACAGGCTGACCAGTTAGGCTCGGCGAGGGAGAGGGAGAAGGCGAGACACAGGAGGGCAGGACAGGTGGACGGGACGAAACGGAGATTAACAGTGAGTATTATCCCCATTATCAGTTATACTTATTTGATAATTAGTTTGTGAGGTGAGCTTCCAAGTGATATAGGTAATGCTGGAAGAAAACTTTTGGTATGGCTGTGACTGGTTATTAGGTCATGTTAGAGTAGTAACATTCTGGGGGGTCTAGGGAGGCTTGCTGCAATTAGGTTGTTAAGAGAGGTTTGGTTAATAATCCTTAGGAGGGAAAAAAAATAGTCATGCCGTTTATATATTTTGGGGAGGAGAGTGGAAGGGAATGAGGTGCGAGCGTATGTAAGGTAAATTTTTACGAAATACTTTTTCATATGTTCTCCGTATCACGCAACTTGGGCAAACCACTTGTTATCTCGTTCAGTGACACATATGAAGGAATAATGGAGTGAATATAATGTGCAAGGGTGGAGAGTGAAGGTGTGAGGGAAGGAGTGGAGAACAGAGACAGGAGGTGGGAGGGAGACACCGTGCGTTCCCAGGGTGGGGGAAGGGGAGTAGGTGGAGTCACATTACATCCTGTTCAATCTGATTTATCTTGTTTTGTCACTTCGCTTTTAATATAAACGATTCTTGAATAACAGATATTTTCAAAGGACCACAAAGAATTATGGTTATGGGTGTAGTAGTAGAGTCGGTATACGGACGATGCCCCGTCTTTCCTGCTCCCTCACCCTGAGAATGGCGTCATTAGTTTGGATTAATTTTGGTGATCAGTACAGGTGGGCTGGGGGAATGAGAGGGCAGACCCCTGACACCACTCACATCCTTCCTCCTACTTCTCCATCTACCTTATATATATATATATATATATATATATATATATATATATATATATATATATATATATATATATATATATATATAATATATATATAATATATATATATATATATATATATATATATATATATGTATTTCCTGTATCTCTTAAATTTTTCTATATATTTTCTTAATGTTCGATATTATAGTAATGATGAAAATAAGTCCAGATTCGTGTTCAGCATGACCTAAAACATCATTGTAAAAATCATGAGATTCCGAGGTGTTGAGTAGTTGTTAATGTAAGGAACTGCTTCAAGTATTCTGTGAAACTACCAACCGAGAGAAATCCACCCAGTTGTCAGGATTCAGGACGGGTCTGTGCAGTGTTACTTAAGCTCCTGTCCTGGCTGGCTCTGGCTCCGTCCCTACACCTGACTGCAGATAACCACCACCACTGCCACCACACTCACCATTGTTAGCTATGCAGTATACCATATGCATGGAGGCCTTCTTGCTGCTACTACTGAATACAGGTAAGTCTATGTGTTTGTCTAAGTCTATACAGAATTGATTAAAAAAAAAAAAAAAAAAAAAAAAAAAAAAAAAATATATATATATATATATATATATATATATATATATATATATATATATATATATATATATATATATATATATATATATATATATATATATATATATACTCGCTAAATTTGATAGTTGATACAAACACTCAAAAAATTGTGTTTGGGTATGTCCATTCTCCAACTCATTTCTGTAAGATGAGTCTGTATAACAACGTGACAACACACACACGTTGTTTAGCATATATTCTCTAAATATTTCTCCATATATCCAAAGAAAATTCAAAACAAAAGTTTAGATAATAGGTAATAAACATTTGTAACAAGGCTAAGATTCTGAACAGTTTAATGAACAGTGAAGCACTTTACCTCTTCCATTTGAAACCACCTCCTTACCTTCCTCATTCTCCACCCTTCCTCTTGCTTGTCCATGAAAAATCTAACCTTCATAAACTGTCATTATTATAAATACATGTGAGAAAACTATGACAAAACAACGCTTTAATGGACATGTATTACAGTCAATTATATATGCAGTGAACAGATTCCTCATGTGAGTTTGTGTGTGGGTTATCTAGTGTCCAGTCACCTGTCGGCCAGAAAGAGGAGATGGAATTCATTAGCACACACTTTTAGGAGTAACTAAACTGGTCAAAATTTAGACTGAAACATATATATATATATATATATATATATATATATATATATATATATATATATATATATATATATATATATATATATATATAAGTAATAATTAGCCTTTTTCTGAGATTTTTTCTTCTTCTCTTCTCAGCCTGTTATGGCGTTGTGGTGCAGCGATTGAGCACACGTGAGCCTGCAGTAGCTGGTCGTACAATGCAGCTGGAGTGTATATGGTCTCAGGGCAGCGGGCCGCCGCTCTACTCTTTGCGATGGTGTAAAGACGGCGACCAGTTTTTCGTAGTGACTCTCCACCCTGAGCCCCGCAAAGTGGTGTTCTCAGTGCCGGGTGTTCAGGTCGTGGTAAGTGGATACTATTGGGTGAATACGTAGCCTACATTGAGTGTTGTGATATTGTAGTGTAGTATAGGATAAAGAAGCATAATTATGTAGTAATTTCACAATTAGTAATATGCTACAGTAGACACCGTCTAGAGAGAGAGAGCGCGCGAGAAGAGAATAAGGGCTTCTAATGCATGTAATACCGCCCTGAAAATACGGGTATGTCGGTATATCGGTTAGACTTGAGCCTGTATCGTGGCATCCCCTTCAAGCTATCACCCGGGGCGGACCGCTCCCCCTCCCCCCATACTACGTCACAGCCTTCATACACTCCACAAACCTCACAAAGCCCCTGATCCAACTTTTTTTTTCTTCCCCCTGTTCGTTTGTGTGTCAGGTTGGAGCCTCGGATGAGCACATAGTGACCCTGACCAACGTGACAGCTGCCACCACCGGCTCCTACACTTGTGAGGCGATGAGTGACGCTCCGGCATTCTTCTCCAGTGCACTCTCCACCCAGGTCCCCGTGTTGGGTAAGCGCGCCATTATTTTTGTTTGCAAGCCTGTTTTTTTTTTCTCCCTGTCTATCTTAGCTTTCAGTTTTGATGTTAAGCTTATGTATTTGCTGGAAAAGTATGTATGCTCCCAACAGAGGTTCCAGCAGGTGGGCCTAACTGGCGAGGGTTGCTCAGCATGTACCACCTGAATCAGCAGCTCCTGGCTCACTGTCACGTGTATGCCTCACGCCCACCAGCACTCTTCACCATCTTTGTCAATGATCACCTTATCACAGTCAGTAAAGTCGTGTATATGATTAAAAAAATACTATTAATCTTAGGTTGAAGGTTCACTACGAGGGAAATGTACTCAGTATCAGGCATTGAGCATATAACTTAGTGGTAAAAAATGTTTCCATTCTGTGCAGAAGGAGAGTGGATGGCACCTTTGGAACCATCCAGTTGAGCAGCAACAAAAGTCTGTCTGGAACTCTTCCTCAACACTGTCTATCCCTCTTAATCTAGAAAACATACAAGGATTGTTTCCTCGAGAAGAGCCCAAGTATACACTCATTAAATCCCTTTCAGAAGCTGGGACAAATGGGTCTAAACATCAACCTGAACCAACCGGGCCTTCCCATCCCCAAAGATATTACACTTTTCCTTCTGGTATATTATTATTATCATCACACAACCACACACAACACCCATCTTCCCTTCCTTTCCTTTCACTGTCCAAGTCTGTCTACACACAAGGCTCCGGGTCCCCCACCAACACACTGAGACTCAACCTGACTTGTGTGGCAGATGTCGGGGAACTCTCCTTCAGAACTACAGCCTTGTCCACTGTCACCTTCCCAGTCATAATTCATCCCGATGGTTTGACTACATCAGCAGGAAATCCAGGTATATTTGGAATCGTGACTTCTTGAAAATCCACTGCATTCATTTATGGAAAAACAATATATATTATTCAATGATTTTTCGAGTGTTTGTGCCAGTGATACTCAATAGGAGTCTTTCAGCATTATATAACATCATAAACTTAACTTTTAACAAAAACAAGATTTGATATAACTGAAATTTGATATATTAAATGAGGATAAAAAAGCATAGCAGTAGTATATGTTATATATGTTATATTTTATTATATACACACATTACATCTTCTCTTATTGCATTACAGTACTGCAGCGCATCCCTTACCTCATAATGCACATCCTACCAATCATTTACTGCTTGGGAACTAATGGCTACATAACTTGAGGTAAGGCAAGATGTGTTAGTGTGCATTTATCTAGGGTCGGAAGTGTCTGTATTTTTTCAATATTTTTTGTAACTTCGTTTTTGTGCGGTGACCATTCAACTGCTCCATATTCCAACTTTGGACGGATTATTGATAGTCAATACCCTAATCATCTCCTCGCCTAAATACTTTTATGCTGTTCAAATTATTACATTTCAAGTGTCTATTTTAGTTTTAACATTAATACAAATGCAAGTAACGTTTGGAGGCTGAGGAATCAACTATTTGTACAATCCTATTCATCACAATTGGCAAAAAAAATACAATAATCTGCTTGGGGATCATAACCTCTTTGGTCATTAGAATAAAGCCAGACTCATTACTCATCAAGCTATCCATCCCTTGATTACCTCTTGGGATGCACCTCACATAGTGAAGCCAACACTAAAACACACTTTATCCCACTGACTATTGGGTCAGATGTGAGTATTGATATGAAGGTTTGATGACTCCCAGGTCTAATAATTTTCCACAGCATGGTTATCAGTATATTGCACACCTGCCCTTGACGTTTTTACTCGGCATCTTTCTAGTTTTGCTTCAGGATGCCACATATATTTGAAAATATTAATACAAATAATATTTAAGCATACTTTGATTTAAAATAATCCAACTTTCCCTGAGCTACTCACTTATTCATGGCCCTGAATATGCTATACTCACTGTCTACATTTTCCCTCTTACATTAGGAAGAACTCAAGTGGACGGTCCACTTATCAACACTACTGCTCACAGGTATGTGGTTGCAGCTGTTTTAATTTCTTTTTGTATTGATTGGGGAAAAATAAATTCTTAGTTTGCAGCACTTTTGTACATACAGACAAACACATACATACATCATACATGCATGCACATGCAAACACACATATTGCTCCCGTGGGTCACGTTCCTGGCAAGGCGTTGGTTCAAACCCTTACCTGTAGATCAATCTCTGAGCTCAGAGCTCTTTCGGGAAGGGTAAGCTGACAATCAAGAGTCCAGCACGTGATCCTCCAATAACACACACACATATTCCAGTAAATAGACTAATTCAACCAGTATCTAAGAATGGTCTCAAATATTAACTGCTTTGTTGCATTAGTATGGATTTGCTTCCTCACCTAGATTTGCCAATTAAATATCCTCCTGACGAGGTGCAACACTCAATGTGCATCACACAAGGCTTGTGCTGCATGTTTGTACAAATGACTAGTTTTGTTACAGTTATCACAGTGTGCTTCCTTAACTTACAAACAAAATAAAAAATATGCAAAACTACACTGACTCAATGTCTTGCACAAACCTGAATAACTAGTGAAGGCTTCATCATAAAGGCACTAACTGCATTATATATTCAGTACTTCCACTTTGAAGCATGTTTTCTGCTTTAAGATGATCCTGTTTTTATAATCTTTGCAAGGGCACTCGCATTGCTGCTCTTTATTGCTTGTCTACATGCACTGATCACTGCAGTTTTAGATTTTCCAGCTAGAAAGAAACAAGATTAGGAAATTAGTTCAAGTATCAATCATAACTACTTTCCTGTTTGATCCCCAAACAGAACACCGTTACATACTATTCATCTCATGGAACACGCCTTTAAAAATTATCTTAATTAAATAATCAAAATGGGTTACTGATTATCTAAGTTCTTTACAATTTAGAATACTGTTACTGAGCATAGGTTAGACTCACCTCTTAGCCTGCCAGCCTTCTGAATGGTTTGGTTGACTTGCTTGAGGCAGTTGAGCAGCTCCTGGTGGTTGTTGCAGCGTATTTTGTAGCCACTGATCAGGTCCTTGTTGAGGTTGTACAACTCTCGGTACCAGTGACGCATGCTCTCCCTGCCAAGAGTGTTCAGGTGATCAGATAAATGTAAAATACTGAAGGTGGAATAGTTTGGGATTCTTAGTTCAGTTTTATGCAATCACTGCAGATGGAAAGAGAAATACGTGAAAAGAACTATGCATGATCAAGTATTTTAGTCAAGGAAAAGGAGTATTGTTAACTTTTCCAGTCTCAAAGTTCCTTCAGTGTCTAATACAAACTTGTATTCCTTGCTTTTTGTTATTTTCATTATTACTGATTTGAATTTGCTGATGGACTCTCTCCTCCAACTGTCTGTCTTGCTACAGAAGATTATCCACCGACTCACTATTTTTTGTTTGCAGATGACTGCTGACAACAGAAAGATGAAAGGATTTGCATAATAGTGTATGCAAAGGCAGAAACAAGAGTAAATGTGAACAAAAGTAAGGTGATGATTTCCAAGAAGAAAGTAGTAACTGACTTTGTAGATCCATACAGCTAAGTTTGAATTACTATAACGAGTATGTGATCAGATTGAATTAACTAATAATGACACAGAGGTGAAGGATTAACTGTAGTAAATACTGATTCAACCATGGAAGCAATGACACGAGTTTTGCAAGATAGGAAAGTGTTAAGGTCTTTAAGGCATGTAATAAAAGAAAGTAAGGTGTCTGGGAAGCCCCTCCTCTGTATTCTCTCCTATGAAAAGACAAGGCAGAGAGAAGGGTAAATTACCTTGTCTTAGCACGTGATCTTTCCTTTCCTAGCCATTGAGTCGCCAGGTCTGCGGCTTTGGTTGTTTATATTTGATAAACTCTGAACTGTTATTATCCTTTTGCTAGACTTGAAATTGCATGTAAATATTTATCTGAGGCAAGAAACAAAATGTCTAGGAACCATTTTTTCACAGCAATAATGCAAAAAGGTCTAAGTCTATAAATAATGCATTGTAAATACCCATGTAAATAAATGATTGTAGAAATATAATGTAGCTTCATTTTCCACTAAGGCACATCTTTCATAATATTACAACAAGAACTACCAGGACCTACAGGGAGCCTATAAATAAACACCAAGATACTACTTACATATCTGACATGAGCCTGGCGTCCTCTGCCCTCACCACCAGGGTACGAATCACTCCTGAGTGGTCCGCCATCTCCGCTGAGAGGCGCTGGCGGGTGGCGTGGTACTCCTCCACACGCTCCAGCAGGGAGGAAAGCTGGTCTAACTCAGAGGGAAAGTCTGCCTCAACCTGGAAGAAAATATTGATGAAAGTTGTGGTATATAAAGTTATGTTCTGAAACTACGGACTGTACAGAAGATATATATTACAGGGAGACCTATCAACTACTTACATACATGGAACATCTAACTTGAATCAACTAAAATAATCTCAGGATGAAGGTATAAGATGAATTAATATATCCATCTATCTATAATCCCTGATGCCTTATTCTTTCTGGGAGGATGACCATGACAGAAGAGCCTCCACCTCTCCCTATCCATACACTCTTCCTTACTTGTTCCAGCCCTCCCTCTCTATCAGCACCTCTTGAGAATTAAACAAAAACAAAATACTATGATGAAGAGCATTGCCTGGAGGTCTTCAAGGTTAAGGTAGTTAGCCACAGTCTGGATGAGGTCACCGGCCAGCTCCATGTCATCAGTGCGAATGGTCATCTCACACTGTGCGTTGGCCTGGATGAGGAGAGGCATGCTGGTGCGGAGAGACAGGAAAGACACATCCAATGCACCTTCGTCATCCAGCTGTAGGTCTTCCAGTAGCAGAAAGTTCGAATTCATCCACATCACAATCTGGAGGGATCAAAAAAACATTATCATCTATCTATATACCAGGCCGTCATCATCCGAAAATGAGGAAGCTGCGACAAGGTACAGACAAAGGGTGTGAGGTACAGCTATACTGGTTTCTTTATAAAAAAAAAAATTTGATAAAGCACTATAATAACAAACCATAGAATTCTAACTCTCCAACAGATAAGAATGATAATATTTACATTGAATACCAAACAAGAAAACAAATTATCACACACCCTTGCCACCCTCTCAGGCAGCTTGAACTTGACGTATCCTTGCGGAGGTGTGACGGCCACGGTGCAGAGGGCGTACATGGAGAAGCGAGGCAGCTGGCGGGTCAACTCAAACACATGGTAGTGGAGGGAGGACTTGTAACCCACCATGGCCTTGATGTGAAGGTCAACGGGAACATCCTGAAAGTGGGAAAACAATTAGTGCTGGAATACCTGAGAGATAAGATAAGGTTGAGGGGGATGGAGTGTGCATGAGAGATAGATAGGAACAAATGAAAACTCTTCCGTCATGGCTATCCACTTGAAGGACATCCAAGGACCATGAATCTGGCTCAACATTATTTCCCTTCATTGTTGGCATACTTAGTGCAGTGCTGAGGACGCACATGTACCTTGGGAGGATAGAGAGGGATCCTGATGTTGCTGCTGAGGAGTGATTCCCGAGGGTGGTACACGTGACTCTCGCCTTCAAAGATTCCCTCGGCAAATATGATGACAGCTCGGATCACTGTGTCGTTGGTGGTGGCGAGGGCGATCTCGACATGGGGCTGCAAGGAAAGCAATAAATATATAGTAATTCTATTCACATTTTGTTTCTGTTTATTGCTTCAGAATATCTTGAGTTTAAAATGACCAACTTAACCTGTGAAATGCTTACAGGTTTATTTTTTTCTTCATTGCCCATGTTGATGGCCAAGCCAGTCTGCAGCTGAGTGTTGGCCTAAGGAAAGAAATGCAAAAGACATAAATTAATTCTGATAATGATTTAGAACCAATGTGTCCAGCAAGTCCAAGCCGATGGATGTAATATCAAGCAACAACAAAGTAATGATCAGAGCCTCACCGGAATGATGCCCACTTGGTCACCAGCTGTGGATGGCTTCCCATACATGATCTCCCCCGAGGAACCCATGCGCTGGTTCTCCTCATAGTTCTTCAGCTCGAGCAGGAGGGTGTGGCGCCTCTGGCTCAGCTCCCTGATGGTCTCCTGCTCAATGTTGACGTCCATCATGGAGTAGCGAGTCTCAGCCGAGGATGACTTGTAACCTCGGACTTGGGATGGAAGAGCAAGGTTATGTTTAGACAGTGTGCTTATACTTCATTTATATAATTTCCAAAGATGAAAATGACTTCACAATAAATCTATCAAGCATATTCTCTGTCTAGTATGGCTTATAGAACAAGGATCCACAGAGAAGTAGCGATGGCAGAGCAGAGAACACAAGAGAAATGAAAGAAAAGAATCTGTGAAGAATGATATAACTGCTGGAAATGTCAGAAGTAAGTCATGTGTTTGTAAAGTAGCACAGTTAAAGTTTTTGTCATTACTGTCTTACATGTAGTGAATAAAGCGAGATGAAAGACACATTGAATTATAAAGAAATAACATATTTTTCATGAGAACTAGATGTGCACCAGAGAACACATACCTTCACCATCCACAGAGCAAGCAATGAGCTGGTTTTTGCCATCCATACGATAGTCTCCTTCCACTATGCCTGCCACAGTGGACTGAAAGTTGTCCTGCAAAGTAAAAAAACACATATGATCTACTAACTTTTACTGTACACACACACGCGTTTAACCTTATGGGGTCAAGACGTATGTTATAGCACTTGTTGGCCAAACCCTTCACCCACCCCGACCATACCCTACCTACAGAAATAAAGAGTGAAAAGACAATGGAAATTAGGACATCTATCCTTGTGCTGAAAATGGCTCACCACTGAAAAACACTAAGTAGAATTGCATTAGTATGAATCCTAAAGCTGACCTTGAACATCACTTCTCCACTTCTGTCATTCCTTGCATCAATCTTGCCATTACTCCAGCCTGTGATGAGCTCAGGAACACCATCACCATCCAGGTCATAGCTGTAGATGGCAATGGCTTGATTCTTAGACTGAAATACAAAGAACATCATGTAAATATAACGTCATCAACCTTTTAAGAGGAAGGCCACAAATGAGATGGATAGACGGTGCAAAAAAAATGTTGAATGAAAGAGGAATGTCTGTGGACCAAGGAAGGATAATTGTGCATAATTATGATAATAGAAAATCTTAATCAAACATTTTCTATAATTGAGTTTAACAGTTGTACTCATATATCATTGAAATGTATGGAAATAGCTGTCTACTTGAGAGAGTTCCGAGGAATCACAACGCAAAAGATTTACTCCCCATAATAAACCTCCCATGAAAACAAGGTGGATGGTGTTCTGCCTTACTACACCTCACCTTGATCCTCCACCACCTAGACAGCTTCTCGTACACTCCCACCGTGCCATTAGCCAGTGCATAGCCAAACCGAGACCCTTGCATAGGACACAGGGCGGTCACTGCCTCTGTTTCCGAGATCTCAAACATTATCTCCTCGTTCTTGAAGACGCGGATGTCAAAGTCTTCTGAGCCAACCAACAGCTGTGGAGGTAAGACCATAACGTTATAAAGATTCATAACACGTCAGATAGATAATTAATAAAACAATGAATAAAGTAATAAGGAATGAAGATAATGGAGAATGAATGTATATATTTCAATGACAACAAGAATATGATTTATAAGGTTTTCTGAATTAAGGAAATCTTGACTTTTTAATAATTCACCTCATTTTCTTCATCCGCATCAAAATCTGTTAGTGTCAGGGAAGTGACATTATCTCCCGTCACTGTCCAGAACGGGTCATTCCCCTCACTGTCAAAGCCGTGGATGGAACAGTTCCCACCAATGAGAGCCATGGGGGAAATGTGGTTGCCAAGGCGACCAATAGCAATGGCATTAGCACCATCTGAGACCTGGCGGAGACGAGAAAGGAAACACGATTATTAACATGTCTACAATTCACAAAGTTTTCCTATGTGTCATCTTAGGTGGAATAACAAACATTAATTTTCATCCCAATTGTCTCTTTCTATTTCAAGTGTGCCATTGTCATTACATTATACTGTACTTTAATTATAATGTTAGAAGAGTTAGAAGGCAGTATTGGCATCACATTTAAACACTAAAAAACACCATGCAAGACTACCAAAAACCTAACATGGATTACACAACAGATAACAGAGAAACATAACACAACCAAAACAACAAACAGGGACACACACATCTTTATAGAACACATCAGCATTGTTCTGCACATCGTAGGCCAGCACATTAGTAGGTGTGCCCACGACCAAGGTGTCACCGTGCCGAGCCTGTGTCAGCACCCCGGCAGTGATGGCTGACACTGTTTGGTTGATGTTGAGCAGTGATATCTCAGCACTGCTCTGACTCAGGGACATCCGACCCCCTGAAGTGCCGAGCCGCTGGTGTGGGTTGTGGATGAACACCTGAAAGTAAAAGTGGAATAATTATCTATATACTAAGGTGTTATTCCCTTAAAACGAGGTAGCAAAGATAAGGTACACCAGGGTTCATGCCTTTCATGGAGACATTACTCGCTACTTTCTCTCTACGCTTTGTCTTTTCTTAGGAGACTATACAAAGGAGGGGCTTCCCAAACCTCTCCCTCAGTCCCCTTTGTTGCCTTTAATGAACCACAGGGATTACGGTGGTGGTATTCTTGTAGTCTCCACCATACAGCTATACGTACATACATTACTGAATATTTAGAGGTTTCTGACTTTTCATATACATCAAGTAACTCTATTAATACATGTTGTTTCTTTATAAATCCCTCCTGATAGTTATCTAGATTAACTTATATTAAGAAAACAGAACATGTACAGTTTGAATTTTTGCTTGAGTTACACAATTAGTTATCAAATTGTGTAAGGGGATAGAATATTTATAGTACACAAAAGTTTTTTAATAATTCAAACTAGAATCACCTTGTCAGCTGTGGTGGAGGCAGTGAGGCAGGCGTGGGCACTGTCATACTTGCCTATACACAGTCGACCTGCAAGGATCTTCTGCTTGAGGTCGAGGGTGAACACAGGCACTAACATCTTACTGAGTTACTGCCTCATGTACCTCCTCTGAAATATTAAGAAAAAGGTAAAATTGCAGTTTAAGCCAATAAACAATAAAATAATTCTAGTTTTGGTTCTATTGCAATTCAAGCCAATGCACTTCATTCTTCTGGACTTACAAATGTTTAGATATTATTATTTTGAACAAGAACACTATACTTACTTAAAATCAAGTAAAAATACAATAGAGGAAAGCATATTATAAGTCCAAAAGTTATTTTCATAGTACAATACGAGTAGATATATATAGTGTTACACTCACACATTGTAATAATTCCTAATTCATGTTTTATGATAAATCTGTATCATACTATATTTAGGATCGACTAATGGACATACAGGAATGCTAATATTATAGTTTCGTGTTTAGTTCATACTCAATAAAGATACTGACAGATGACTTATAAAGGACAAAATCTCAGACAAGCTACGACATACATCAGTTATATGCCTACAACACACACACACACACACACACACACACACATGACTTCTAACAAACTCAACTGTGACTGTGAATGGACTGAAGGAAGAGGTGATAATACCAAAGAATGCATATGAACTGGACAACTATATATAGGTAGACAGGACCACACGTGTAAGTTGTCGTTTGACTATCGTGTCCCTGGAGGAGACACACGGGCTAGCTAGAAGAGCCCGTCGACGTGTAGGTAGCTCAGGCCCTGTATAATACAACTAGGTAACACATATAGAGTACAGGTGTGTGGAATACCTTAAATTGAGTCCGTGGAGGCAGGCAAGTGTGACCTGTGGCCAGCCTGACGTAGTGAGTATAATAGTGACACTGACAGCTATGTGTGACTCGTGAAACAGTGAGACGAATACAATTACAGTACATTGAATACCTTAGAAAGTTTGATTCTGATTAATAATGCACAAGGCAACAGTTCTAGTGCATCTCACGTATAAATGTGTTAATGTGCTCTTAATTATGTGTTATATATAGATTTTTAATGATAGTAATGACGAGAAATAATGAAGGACAAGACGCCGTTGTCATGGTGATGTAGAAACAGAATGTGAGATTAGAGGAGTTAAGAGGCGTATAATAAGAAAATAAGTGGAGAGGATCGATACTATACTTGTTGAGTTTACGAATTATATGCATATAAAGAATATACATTAATATAAAGTCACGTATAATGTCAAAACCAAGAACAAGTCACGCAAACACAAGATCAAAATCCTCCCATGTAAACAAATCGAGCCGCTAAAAGGTCAGAGGAGGAAGCTGGAGGAGCATCACTGGGTATTATTTCATCTCATTTTTAAAATTGACTCTATCTTCACTACTTATGTTAATTGACATGGACTACTTTCACAGCACTTTCATTATTATTGGTGTATTGTTTAGTTTGATGTGTGTTATATAGTTTTTCGTAGGTGTTAAATTTATTTGCCGTTGGTAGATAGGCGTTGACGTTATTGATATAGCAATGTGGTTCTATTATCTAAAATTACGGTTCTATTACACCTTCAGCCAATGCATAACTTCATTATTCTAATCTTACAAATGTTTAAATATAATTATTATGGACATTTTTTTACTATATAAACTAATATTCACAGCGCAAAGCGTTTTTGAAGTTAGAGGCTTCGAAAATGTTTCTAAGTTCATACCTCGGTACTCGGACAATATTATTATTAATATGAAGCCCTACGTACTATACATAGTGTACTAAATATATCTGTTTCAGGCTGTGCTTGTTATTATTTACCTCAAAAGTAAGAGATGTTGTCTGTGTCCTATGCATGCACATTCCTAGTTGTTGTAATGGCTCATATTTTTTTGATCAAGCTGCTTAATTTGATTACTTTACTTTTGATTTTAAGGCAATTTTACATATTTATAGGTTTTTCCTCTGCATATTATAATGTGGCTTACAGCTTTTTTTTAATTTTTATTATCCAAAGCTTATTTTAATCTTAACACACCATGGGTCCAGTATCACATTGAGGTGTATAGTATTGTATTACCCCTTCAAAAAACAATACATTTCTTTTAGGGAGAGAAGGCTTGGAGGAGTGATGGCCTCTTCAAGCACTGACATAGGTGTGGCCTCATCTACAGAGGAGGAGCTGGCCCAGGTTGGAGGGAGGGCATCAGGTGACGTGACCTTGAACTCAGACCACGAGGAACAGATGGAGGAGGGCAAAGGTGACCCAAGTGGTAGTGGGTCACAGGGCAGAAGACCTCATGCCACGGTGAAGGGTAAGTGTTTTTGGTTGGTTTAATGTATGAATTCAAACTTTTTCAGGATCAGTAATTTTGTGTTTAAATTAATGCTTGCACTATGTATTATATATTATTATGTACTTATGGTTAAGATAATGAGTTCAAGATATTATACCCAAACATTGTGGGATTAAATGCATTATATATTTTCAGTGTTGTTTTCTTAGATATGTATATATTCATTATGTGAAAAAAACCTTGTATGTATAAATACCTAACATCATACTTACCCTCCTGCTCAGAGAGGACGGTGGAAATAAGGGAGACCTGGAGTGAGAATGTGCACAGCTTGGACAACCTAACCTTAGCCATCAACAGCCTGGATGACCACGTGCAGGTGAGGAACAAGAACGAGGTTTAGTGTCATTTATTAAGAAAAAAAAGGTTCTCATATACAATAAAGTAATTACACTACTGTCATAATTATGTTGTTATATTCCAGTACTATAACATCATGCTTTGTAACCATTTGATGCCTTATTAAGTGTTTTTAGTTCTAGGTTGATTATTAGAATGATGAAGTAGTTAGTAACTCACTTTTATTCTTTAATGCGATGGTTTTTATTTCAGGCTGGACTACAAGAGGTTCGGAATAGTGTCGGTCTTCTGCGTCATGAAAAGACTGAGCTTCTCAAACAGGTGAAGTCTCTCTCGGAGGTAGTCAGGGAAACCTCAGTTCAGAGAGACCGATACAAAGAAGCAACGGTCCAGCTGCAACAGGTAACCCAAAAGTGTGGTGTTTGGTGCTCCTGTTGTCATCTTATATATGTGTTCTCTATAGTTATATCTCATTTATCTAATATCTATTACGTATATGATAATTAAAACATAACTGAGATTGACATTTTTTGATTTTATAGGAAATTGCCAGCCTGAGAGAACAGCTGGTGATGCAGAAGAAAGACAAGGAACTCTTATTGAAAAGAATGCAGGAGATAGAGGATCAAGATGAGGTATAACCAGTAATGTTTTTTCACATTGCTTTTGTGTTGACTCTAAGCTGCCTCAAATAATAATGAATTTCTTATTGGTGATTAATTATAGAAATATTTCTCTCCTCACCACCCCTAGCGGCACTTGGATAACATTGCCCGGACCATACGAAGTAAACGCCTCGCACACAGTACTCTTGTAAGGTGGAGGAAAAAAGTACATGAAAGGAGCGGCAATAAAGCTGTAAGTATTCCTGTGTTTATTGAAGTTTTATATTCAATGTTATTTATTTATTTAATGAAATTCTAAAGCATACGAGATTCTTGAACATCAAAAAACTATGCAAATATTTCTCAAGGAAGAAGTTATATAATATACAGCAACTTAGTTTGAATATGTTGATAAATTGTTAAAAATAAATGAAGTAATGGTTGTTTTACGTTATTATTCAACATTTTGGGTCAGACAAAAGGGAAAGTAAACAGTCTTTTCATACTATAAAATTTGTTTGGTGTTGCTGATTAACCTCAACGAGTGGATGAGTTTGCAATGTTGAGATTCCAGTTTAGGTTAAATGATGCTGATAGATTGTTGCTCATCCTTCCAGGCACTGCATGCAAGATGGAATAATGGTTTGGGTATGGTTGAATTGTTAATAAAAACCTCATATTCATTTTGCAACTGGAGAGTCTTGTGTTTGGATGACTTGTTTGCCATCAATGTGTTTTAGAACTAGAACTGCATGAACAAATGTGACGTGATTTTTACCATTTTGAAATAAACTGAATATCATTTGATTCTTTTATTCATTATTATATTGCATAATCGCTTGCAATTTACCTGCATACATATTTATTTTGGAATGTATTTTGTAATGTTAAAAGTAATATCACAAGTATATTGAAGAGTACATGTAATCAATTTGTTTTTGTAGGGTTCCCATATTATCAATCCATTTACATAGATATGAGTATTCCAACATTCTCTCAATAGCCTAAGAATCATTACAATCGTACTTCTGGCAACATTTCCTAAGTCATTTAAACTTTGAACTTTAATATCACCTAAATATTTACCACAACGCACCTTTCTTTTGCCTACAATTAATGATGGACATTTTGTAAAGCTCCAGTTTCAGGTCCTGGAGGAGGAAAACAGTAGGTTACGTGCCGAGCTGCTGCTGTGTCAGGAGGCAGCCAAGCAAGCCTTCCTCCGCAGCGCCAACGCCCTCAACTCAGAGGCCATCACTATGTTCCAAGTAAGACTCAACGCTGCACTAACTATACAACTAATGATACAAGGACAGGGATAGTGTGTTTTTATATGATTTTATATAGTGTAAGTACTAAGGTTTATGTTCAATAGGGTTTTATTTATTATTTTAAGGATATTATTTATTTTATATTCAGGTTGGTGCTTGTGTCACAAACTATTTCTCATATGCAAGGTTACGTCATATATACACCATTGCAATCAAAATTTAGTATTGAAATTTACGAAAATGTTACGTCTGTTGCAACGATCATCTACCTATCTATATACCTGGCTTATATCCTATTAAAAGGATGGAGCCAAGACAAGGCATTTAGGGTTCAGAGAAACATTACTCTTCCCTCTCCTCTGCCTTGTCTTTTCATAGGAGAGAATACAGAGGAGGGGCTTCGAAAGGGCCATTTTTGTTGCCCTTATCAATTTTTACAGCCCCACCAGAGGCCAACCATCATAGCAAAAAGAAAGATAAAGAATAAAAACCTAAACTAAAGAAAGAAAGAACAATAAAACAAGTCACTCAATAGTGCGAGACAGAACAAACGTATACGGAGTAGTTAACAAATAGTTCATAAGGGATTACTGTCATCCGTACTCACTCTCTCTTTACTCAGGATGCAGCAACTCGTCGCTTGGGCGGGGATGAGGAAGGTGAGCGAGACAGGTCACCATCACCTGCATCCTCCTCCTCCACCTCCTCCTCGGCTCCCTCAGCTCATCCTCGTAATACTCAGGAAAGAGGTGATTTTGCACAAGGTGGAGGAAACAAGGATAAGGAAAATGTGGCTAGTAAAGGAGACACTAGAGGAGGAGAAGCAAACCATGGAGGGTGGTATAGAGAGGAGGACTCAGTGTGCAGCTCAGACCACCACTTCCACCACACGTCAGGAGTGCCAAAGCAGAGCGAACGTAACGTCATATACTCAACCACATTCAACGGCAACAACAGGGATTTCAGAACACAACACACATCTTCCTCTCCTCCCCCAAGAACACACTGGAGGAGAGGGGATGAGGAAGGGGAATATGAGGAAGCTATCGATTCCGGTAGTTTTGCACACTATATTAGGAAACCCTCTTGTAGCAGGACTAGCCACCAGGACCCACATCACCATAAGGCAGCTTCCCCACCACCACTTAGCAGTGTGGGTGCCATTCCCAAAACAAGGCTAGCAAGATCTGACTTTATCCCAGACACCTTGCAGCGAGAGGCACGTGCTCGCCTGCAGCAGCTACAGGGTGGAAGGTACTTTCGGCCAGAACCATCGTCCTCTAGTTTTGAGCCTCAACGTAAATCTAAGAGGGTAATGCCAATGCAACCCAGCGGTAACTCTAAGAAATCATGCACCTGTAGGCTACCCAATGTCTCGGCTCCTTATAAATGTCCGTACTGCACGCCAATTCATAATTCTGATTTTGGACATTATAAAGTTAGTAAGAAATCAGTGAGTAAAGAAGGTAATAAGGGTAGAGTGTCCCATGTGACGTCCAGTACAGGGAGTAAAGGTGATAATAATAAGAAAGGTGCAGATAAGAAGGTGATATATAACCCTGATGCATGTACAGTTTTAATTGAAAAACATATAAATAAGTGAATGTGTGTCTTTAAAATATTACCAAACTTTTACGTAATGAAGGTTGTCTTTCTATGTTGGCACCAAATACTTTTTAATGGGGCTTCATTTTTTATGGTTTTGATTAAATATTGAGTAGATTTTTATATGCCTTAAATGGATGCAAGCTTATTCCAGTATTGCATGATAACTTATAATAACTTATAATACAAAAGTATGACATAATGCCTTCCTCAAGCATTCCTATTAACATGCATCAGTCAGTCAGTCTTAAAAGAGTGAGACATTGAGGCGTGACTGGTGGCCTCCCTGGCTATATTGTGCCGTGGGGGCTGGCAATGTATTGTGTGAAGTGAAGTGATTAGTTGACAATGTATGCAGGAAGCTGCCTACTGTGTTGAAGAATGGGATTGTGTAATGTGCAGGATGTTACTTCTCGACCCCAAAGGAAGTAGTAACCTTCCTTGTACAGTGTTGCAATGGAAAATGTAATTGGCTTTGAGGTCTTATGATATTGAGGTTATTAAAAAGTTGTTAGTAATGAATTGTGCTTAATTGAAATATGACGTTAGTGAGTGGAAGTACTACATATTGGAGCATAAGTTAGTTAGAGTGAAGATTTTTTTAGACAAACTGTATTACAAATTTACATGGAATTTCAGTGATTCTCTATTACAGTGGCAAAAACAAAAGATAAACGCCTGTAATAGTGAAGTTTACCTCCCTAACAATCTACACCTACACCTACACCTTCACCACACCACTTATGACTTGTAAGTGGACCAATCTCACTGTAAAGGAAAAATTGCCGTTTGTAACCAGGAAGTAACAGCACAAAATAATACTGTGTGCTATGTTATTATGATCGTGAATTCTGTTTGCATTAACCTGCCTTTGCTTGGCTTAATGTTGGTAAAGAAAGTACTACATAATTACGAGCAAGATTACTATTTTTTTTTCAAGGGAGATTACCAGATCGATGATAACTTGTGCTGACATGATAAAGCTTTCTTGAACGTTACATTGTGTTGTTAGTTGGTTCTAATTGACGTGTACGTGACCGTCATGCAGTTCCATAAAGCTTCAAAATTAGAGGTAGGTAGAATTGATTTTGTGTGTGTGTGTGTGTGTGTGTGTGTGTGTGTGTGTGTGTGTGTGTGTGTGTGTCCCGCTGAGAGGATGAAAGCTGTGTATGTCGAGGGTGTTGAAAAGCGTGCGTAACAAGCATCAGTTATTAGTCTTTGCTGCGTCATGTCAAATAGTAACGCCAAGGCACGTGGCAGGTGCAAGTGTACTCGACTCCAAGCACGGATTGGAGGCTTATTGCTTTCGGGGATCAAGTTAAGATTTTACTGGCACTATATAAGTACTATTATTGTTCAGCTAGTTTACTGACTACGCATAATATATATGTATCTTCAATAGACGTGTTTGAAAGTAACTGAGCTCTGATAAGTCATATAATTACGCTTGAACAGGTCATCCAACCCGAGGAAACGAACTCTTGGGTTTCACAGTGACTAGGGAAGACGGGACTAAGGTGTGGGGCGGAGCGGGGCGGGGTCCGGGGCGGGGGCGTAGGGTGAGGTTCCTGTGATGATGAGCTGCCGTTCAAGGCCCACCTTCCATCATCAGCGTAACGAGGATACAATCACGGCAGGAAGCGGCCTCCCGCCTCCCCTGGTTAAGGAACTCGCGGGGAGTCCTTTGGTCCTCCTCCCCTCACTCTCCACCTCCTGGCATCCTCCTCCCATTACGTGTGTGTGTGTGTGTGTGTGTTTTGGGAAAGTGTGAAGTTATTGGGCCCTCGTATGACTGAATACTCTACGGGTTCGTGAGAGGGAGAGTAAAATGATTGTTATTCGTAATGAACCAGTTTCTTCTAACCGAAAATATTGTAGCACGCTTGAAAATGAGGCTAATCTCATCATAAGTTTATACCCGTGTGGTGCCTGGGGGGGGGACGGGGGCGTTATTTTTATATTTGTTTATTTTGTTAATTGTTGTTCTGTTATTCTATTCTTTATTTAATTTGTTTGGTTTTACTTTCACTTCACTGCTGAAGGACCACCAGTGTGGTGCCTTGTCATTAAATTAACTTCGAATGGGGAACTCTCATGGCAATTAAAAATATATTTACTTTGATTAATTATATTAATTAATGGTTCCTGATGTTGGATATTTCCCTGGATATTAAGGAAAGAAAGCTGCCACCACCCCCAAAGGTTTAATGAGAATTAGGGGATTCTCAGGGAATTTAATTTCTTCCTAAAGGGAAGTTAAAATATTCGAAAGAGAAAATAATTACTACCAGGGAAATATAGGCGACCAATGAAAAGAAAGGGGGAACTGATTTAACAATTTAGTTATTTGGTAGAGTGGACTGAGTTTCAATAAGGCACATGGATTCGTGGATTGGTTTCATATCCTTTTTCAAGAGTGTTGAGCCCCTCCCTATTAACATTACCACACCAACAGAGGTTATTATAATACGAAATCACTTCTTTAGATTTACTAGTTATTTATTTACTGTATAGTTGGGATGGAATATACCTTAAACATACACTAAGGCATCAGAAGCTTAACTGTTTACAACAGAGAAAACGACCATAAACGTACACACTGAGTTGGTCTTCCTTTATCTCATTCAGAGATATCAATTCTTTTCATACACTAAAACAAACTTTATACCCTTAACTCCCTTCCCTAATTATGTCACCCTGTAAATGTTGTGAATTTAGTAACTGTACCTGAGAGTGGTTAAGTAACCTTTTTCTCAAGAGAATTTTTCCTAAACTAGGGTGAAAACATTACTTTCTGGGTTCAACATTTCCGACATATTCATCTTCCACGAACATTGAATTTCCTTCCTACCCTGAAGAACTAACAAAAAAATTACTTTGGCCAACCTAATACAACTACATCTTAAAACAAACCCACGTGGTTCCCTTATACAACAAAGAAAAATATCTTAGATGGGGCATAATTCACCCCGTGGTTTGACATTACTAACAAATACATAGTGGGAAATGTGTTCACTGTATAGGTGTGATGGTGGAGTCCTGCGAACACAATGGAGGGTGAGCCACGAATGATAATTCACTTCCTTAACTCAGAAGTTAATACACAGTCACAATAACATAGAGATTACCGGGAAAAATATATATTGTACACTATGAAATATTATTTTGAAGGGGAACAGGGGACACAGGAGGCCATGCGGTTTTGAAACCACGTTGTCCTTCTTTAAGAGAAGGAAATTGATATTATCCACTTATAATAGATCTCAATAGGAGTTTACATGTATTGTCAGACTACTGGGGAAGATTGTGGACTATATAATAATGGCGAGAGGTATTGGATTTCACAAATATTGAGGGATTTCGAGAGCGATGTCACTCACCTGCGAACACAATGGAGGGTGAGCCACGAATGACGCTGTCTGGGAAAAAGGCGGGAGATGAGAAAGGGGAAGGGGGGGTTTCGAGGATATTCCTCCTTTGATCTTATTATTAATTGATTATTGAGACGTGAAATAGTTATCAATTTATAGGAAATTAATTTTGACGCTAAATAAGTGACATTTAGATATCTATTGAACCTGATCTCTGGATTACTATATAGGGGAACATTTTTGTCTACGTGACTTTCCTCAGGGACAGGCCCTGGGGTGTGGGATCACATCACATGGTGCAATATTACGTCATTCTTAACAAAATTTTGTGGGAAGATAACTAAGTAGGTTAATTATATTAGACTATGGAGAGCATTTTGACAAGTTAATAACTATTAATAATGATAAGATTATGATATTAATTTCTTTCCATAGAAAACTGTCTTGTGGGAGGGGTTGACTGCATAGGATTTGAAAGTTTGGAGAAACAATCCTAATATAAACCTTAATATAAACATATAGTATGAAAGTATGAATGATGTGAGTAAAAACATTTATATAATGCAGTATCCCCTTGGGAATACAAGATCTAAGGGCAGACTAAACATAACAAAAAAAGGTACATTCAGTAGGCCTATTTGAAATTAAATTGGAAGCATCACACGACTTTTCCCTCCGGGTGAAATGTTTTTACTCACTAATAATAAAAAAAAATTACATCCTAACAGGTTTACCATTTAGGAACTGGTTTAGTGGTCACTAAGGCTACAACCCACCTTGGTTTTCCATCAGTCTAACATTCACTCGACCTTCCCCACCACTCCACTACTTCTGCAGCCCTTCCTGGCTAAAACACTGGCAACGTAATATGTGGTTCCTGAGAAACCAATTGCCTGGCTACTGCTGCTACTTGGCTGTAGTTCAGATTATTGTAGGGCACACCCCAGTCCACATACTCATGAGAGAAGTATGGATGATCTCGTCAACTGTACAAGATCCCGGACACTCGGTAGCTAAGTTGAGCCTTCCAGCCCTTGACTTTCACACCAAAACAAACAATAACATAAATTCTCAGTCATTCATCTTCATTTGCTCACAACATTCGCATTCAATCACCCTTCATTCGTTTCCGCAGCAAGTGGTCATACAGGAAGCATTTGACAGAGCTTAGGCTACGTCCTGATGTCTCCTCCACCTCCTAACACCGGCAGACTGTAGCTTAGAGGCCTAATCACACTACTACCAGGTGTGATTCCCTCACGTTAAAGTGGCCTACAGCTTCCTGAACTAGTCCATTGTGTGAACTACACACAATCCTGTGAACTTATCTTCTAGTTTAAAAGTTCACCACTCCTTCAGGGCTCAAACTAGGCCCGGGGGAATTAAGGTGGATAGTCTAACGACCTGTCACACCTGGGTCGATTCACAAGCAACATACCTCCAAGGGGACTAACTTAGCACCACTAATTGTCCAAACCTGTTCCTCTACACCTTAAAACTAACACCCATTGTGGCATAGTTCTTTGGGGTTGTTTCTGCCCAGCCACTGTATCCACACTCCTCAATACATCGCTCAGGTCCACCACACAGCCGTGGAGGCATCGGTTCATCATTGTCTTTCCCGGCACACAAAACTTCCAGAGGAGTCAGTAACCACTCCTCTTTGTCCACATGTGGCTTTGGTCTTGACTGCCATGTGAAGACTGAGGATCCGATGTCTCCTGTAGAGATCTTGAACTGCTGCGACACGGACTCCAATCCGTTGTCGTGGACCATAGACTGGGGCATTCCGAGGCCTGCGACGTACTGCTCCATGCTCTCCAGAACAGTGTGTGTGTTTTGTTTGTGTTGGAAGTTTAGGGTGCCTCTAAGTTGTTGAATCTTTAACTCACTAACCTTACTTAATTTCATCACCAAAAAAAAATAAACTCGAGCTTTACTAAATGATTACGGCAATGTGGGCAAAACCTGACACAATTAGGTGCCTAATTAAACAAAAATAACATCAACTTGCTTCCACAAAATCATTATCTTCCTTTACATCTAACGTTTCCCGAGTTATCCAAACTATAGCGGGATAATCGTTAGGGTACCTTAATCCAGGCTAACTTATTTACTAACTTAATCCAGACTAACTTAACCTAACCCAGAGCTATACCTTAGCAAAAGAACAAATCATGTGTCACGTAGGGCCCTGAGTACAACTACTTCATTTATCATTCCTCTTACTTGATTATTGCATGACAAGAAACTTTTTCATCCTCACTTGCTGTGGTAATTGTTAGGTAGTGCTCAAAACACTTTGAATCCCACCGCTTAAGCCACCAGTGTGGTGCCCGGGGGGGGGGACGGGGGCGTTATTTTTATATTTATTTATTTTGTTAATTGTTGTTCTGTTATTCTATTCTTTATTTAATTTGTTTGGTTTTACTTTCACTTCACTGCTGAAGGACCACCAGTGTGGTGCCTTGTCATTAAATTAACTTCGAATGGGGAACTCTCATGGCAATTAAAAATATATTTACTTTGATTAATTATATTAATTAATGGTTCCTGATGTTGGATATTTCCCTGGATATTAAGGAAAGAAAGCTGCCACCACCCCCAAAGGTTTAATGAGAATTAGGGGATTCTCAGGGAATTTAATTTCTTCCTAAAGGGAAGTTAAAATATTCGAAAGAGAAAATAATTACTACCAGGGAAATATAGGCGACCAATGAAAAGAAAGGGGGAACTGATTTAACAATTTAGTTATTTGGTAGAGTGGACTGAGTTTCAATAAGGCACATGGATTCGTGGATTGGTTTCATATCCTTTTTCAAGAGTGTTGAGCCCCTCCCTATTAACATTACCACACCAACAGAGGTTATTATAATACGAAATCACTTCTTTAGATTTACTAGTTATTTATTTACTGTATAGTTGGGATGGAATATACCTTAAACATACACTAAGGCATCAGAAGCTTAACTGTTTACAACAGAGAAAACGACCATAAACGTACACACTGAGTTGGTCTTCCTTTATCTCATTCAGAGATATCAATTCTTTTCATACACTAAAACAAACTTTATACCCTTAACTCCCTTCCCTAATTATGTCACCCTGTAAATGTTGTGAATTTAGTAACTGTACCTGAGAGTGGTTAAGTAACCTTTTTCTCAAGAGAATTTTTCCTAAACTAGGGTGAAAACATTACTTTCTGGGTTCAACATTTCCGACATATTCATCTTCCACGAACATTGAATTTCCTTCCTACCCTGAAGAACTAACAAAAAAATTACTTTGGCCAACCTAATACAACTACATCTTAAAACAAACCCACGTGGTTCCCTTATACAACAAAGAAAAATATCTTAGATGGGGCATAATTCACCCCGTGGTTTGACATTACTAACAAATACATAGTGGGAAATGTGTTCACTGTATAGGTGTGATGGTGGAGTCCTGCGAACACAATGGAGGGTGAGCCACGAATGATAATTCACTTCCTTAACTCAGAAGTTAATACACAGTCACAATAACATAGAGATTACCGGGAAAAATATATATTGTACACTATGAAATATTATTTTGAAGGGGAACAGGGGACACAGGAGGCCATGCGGTTTTGAAACCACGTTGTCCTTCTTTAAGAGAAGGAAATTGATATTATCCACTTATAATAGATCTCAATAGGAGTTTACATGTATTGTCAGACTACTGGGGAAGATTGTGGACTATATAATAATGGCGAGAGGTATTGGATTTCACAAATATTGAGGGATTTCGAGAGCGATGTCACTCACCTGCGAACACAATGGAGGGTGAGCCACGAATGACGCTGTCTGGGAAAAAGGCGGGAGATGAGAAAGGGGAAGGGGGGGTTTCGAGGATATTCCTCCTTTGATCTTATTATTAATTGATTATTGAGACGTGAAATAGTTATCAATTTATAGGAAATTAATTTTGACGCTAAATAAGTGACATTTAGATATCTATTGAACCTGATCTCTGGATTACTATATAGGGGAACATTTTTGTCTACGTGACTTTCCTCAGGGACAGGCCCTGGGGTGTGGGATCACATCACATGGTGCAATATTACGTCATTCTTAACAAAATTTTGTGGGAAGATAACTAAGTAGGTTAATTATATTAGACTATGGAGAGCATTTTGACAAGTTAATAACTATTAATAATGATAAGATTATGATATTAATTTCTTTCCATAGAAAACTGTCTTGTGGGAGGGGTTGACTGCATAGGATTTGAAAGTTTGGAGAAACAATCCTAATATAAACCTTAATATAAACATATAGTATGAAAGTATGAATGATGTGAGTAAAAACATTTATATAATGCAGTATCCCCTTGGGAATACAAGATCTAAGGGCAGACTAAACATAACAAAAAAAGGTACATTCAGTAGGCCTATTTGAAATTAAATTGGAAGCATCACACCCGTACGTCTTACAATATGTGAAAACGTTTAAACATTACCTATATAAGTCGCTTTTATAAATAAACCTATGTGTTTTGGCTTTCATCACTAACAAGAGCGACACAGATAACTAGCGGGAAGATTCGTGTTAGTTCGATCACTGGGTGTGTGGCGCTGGACCAATGCTTTCTGACTTACAAATTTACAGAAGGAATTGGCTGAACGGATCACAGTGTACGGGTTCAAGTTGGTTTAGTGCACCTCACACACACACCTCGGTAGTGGAAGCCTCGGGAACATGCTGAAAAACCTCAGGAACCCAGCAGGCATAAGGCGTTTATTATCATCAGCCTCATGACTACGGTAAGTAGGCTACAGTTTCGTTTCAGTGGAATGAGTTAAGTTGTGTTTTTTCCGCAGCAAAATATGACTTGCTCAACGATAAAAAAAAAGTAAATAAATAAAATAAAATAAGATAAATAATATAAATAAAAAGAAAATCAAATTAAGTTAGATATATGGAAGAAAAAACCTAACTTACTTTATTCTTACGTAAATGGTTTTATTATGTCATTATTAAGCAGTTTTCATGCATTATCATTTATTATTATTATTATTAAATATCGCTATAACCACGAGAGAGAAGAGAGAGAGAGAGAGAGAGAAGAGAGAGAGAGAGAGAGAGAGAGAGAGAGAGAGAGAGAGAGAGAGAGAGAGAGATAATACTTCCAAAAGACTGCGTTCTCCCCTTCCTTCCTCTAGTGACGCCTACAGAAGATAGTGGTATAGCAGTAATACGACTCTCTCTCTCTCATCTCATCTCTCTCTCTCCTCTCTCTCTCTTCTCTCTTCTCTCTCTCTCTCTTCTTCTCTCTCTCTCCGTGGTAAGCAATCCTGAGAACAGCTGGATATGCAAATTGTTCGTGCATGAGTTTTAGCAAAGTTTGTGGAAAGTGGCCATTAATAGGAGAAAGGACGCCTCGATTTTCAATGTTTATCAGTAAGTGTATTTTCCAACAAAACTGTGGGATATATGCATTTGTTTACTTGTTATTACTTGCTTGTTTTCTTGTTTTCTTACTTGTTTTCTCACTTGTTTTCTTGTTTGTTTTTCCGATTTCCTTCCTTCCTTCCTTGCTCGCCTTCCTCCGCTGGTTTTTATTTGTTTTTTATTTCCTTCTGTAATGGTGATTTTAAGGTTATGTAGCTTTGCATTGACTCCTTCGTTTAATGGTGATGGTGATGGTGATGATGATGATGATGATGATAATGATGATGGTGGTGTATTAATTTCCGCTTAGGGCTTCAACTTTCTGTTACTGTATTAGCTATTAACACACACACACACACACACACACACACACACACACACACACACACACACACACACACACACACACACACACACACACACACACCAATAATCAACGAAGAAGAAGAAAAAGAAAAAAAAAAAGAGCAAAAATCAGGTCTGTATCCTTTTCCAGATGTCTCTCAAACTTTTTTTTCCTTCCTTTAGTCTGATTTCGGGCAGGAGGGAAACTTTCTGTAGCATTAGCATATTTCCCTCTTCTTTGCAATGATTTCCTTCACCTCGCCCAGCGCTCTTTCCTTGACTTCAGTTCTTAGCCCGTCTCGTCTCCATTGCAATCATTACTTTCCTTATTCCTTCTTTCTTTTTTTCCTTTCTTTCTTCTTTTTCTTCTTCCTTCCTTTTTTTTCCTTTTTTCCTTCCTTCCTTTCTTTCTTCCTTATTCCTAACTTCCTTCCTTTTCTCCTTCCTTTTATAATTCAATGCTGGATCTTTTTCTAGTTAATTATTAGTTATATTTATTACGAAGCATAAAAGGAAGGTTTAAATATTACTATAAGTTAACATAGATGAAGTGAACACAGAAACTATAAGTACAAGAAAGGAATTACAAGTTGTTTTTATAGTTTTAGTTTTTTTCTTAATGGTTCACTATACTACGGTGGGTTTAAAGAAATATCTAAAATGTGAATTCAGTAAATATATGAAATGATACTTGTGAAAAAAAAAGGTTGGTATTTATCTGTAATTGCTTTAATTAAGTGTGGTTCGTGCTGTAATTAATGTGAATTTATATATATATATATATATATATTATATATATATATATATATATATATATATATATATATATATATATATATATGATGGTTTTCAGTCCCGGAATATCAAGCTTATCATTTGCTGTAATCAAACTAATTTACTGTTTCCTGCTTGGTAAATAATCTGCATTCACATATTTCTCTCTCTCTCTCTCTCTCTCTCTCATCTCTCCTCTCTCTCTCTCTCTCTCTCTCTCTCTCTCTCTCTCATCTCTCTCTCTCTCTCTCTCTCTCTCTCTCTCTCTCTCTCTCTCTCTCTCTCTCTCTCTCTCTCTCTCTCTCTGATGTCAACAGCGAAACGTATCGATTTTATCAGATTATTCATCAAATTATTACACGATACACATATTTTATACAAGTTCTCAAACAGGAATGCAAATGTTTTGATTTACAACATCAATAACTGATATACAAACATGAATATCCTGAAATACTGTAATCAAATGCACTCAAATATGATTAATGAATACGAACTTTCCTGTCCAACCGTATATTTATTTAGTTTGTTTTGTTTAATATCTTCGAGAGAGTAAAATCCTTGGTTAAAGATAGCCTATAGGTTTTTATAATACGGATTTGAAAGGTGAGACGTACTTACATATATTTACTAATTGGTGGTCATCTTGTGAAAATGTAAAGGTAAAAAAAAAACTCTTGACGAATGAAAAGTAATGTAAGTTTAATGGTTATCACTTAAAGGTTATATATATAAGTACGTACGGAAGGGGTTATTACTGTACGTGGGTGTTATTTTGTTGATCCAATTAATGTTTTAATGTGGTGGTGGTGTGCTTCTAATGGAGTTGTCATTGATGTTGGATTATGTTCACCCTTCATAACCTTGAGTGCATTTTCCTTGCCTTTGCTCCTAACAAGACCAACACCAATAACAACAACAATAACAACAATATCAACAATTACTACTACTACTACTACTACTACTACTACTACTACTACTACTACTACTACTACTACTACTACTACTACTACTACTACTACTACTACTACTACTACTACTTTTCCCTTCACCTTTCCCTTCCCCTTTCCCTTTCTCTGTCCCCTTTCCCTTTCATTCTCCTTTCCTTTCCCCTTCCCTTTCCTTTTCCTCTTCTTCCAATACTGCATCACCATCATCATCATCATCATCACCAATCGTCATATCACCATTTCCAGCACTAAACAGAATGGAGAGGGGGGAACCGAGGCGGGGACGGGGGGCGGGGCGGAGCTGAACTAGAGAAAACGGAAATCATTAAACAAACGGGAAATGACCAGGCAGTGAAATTGGTCCATAGAGCCAATCACACAGCGCTCTCACCCCTCACATTCCAGTCACAGTCACACAGTTCTGGTCACCCCTACACACCCCTACATACTTCCTACACACCCCTACACACCCCTACACAGCCCTACACAGCTACAGGGTAATGCTAGTATAGTATGTAGTGGGCTATGTGATCTATTCTCAAAGCCGTGAAATTTAATGTTAACCTAACCTAACCTAACCTAACCTAACCTAAGAGTAGGAATTGGAGGAAGCTGTCTCGGTGATGTCCTGAAACTGTTACTATTATACTCTTGCCTTCCCGCCCACAACAAGGGGAAAGGATGTTGGTTGTGGTGAAGATACACAGCATGAGGGAGATGTGTTGTGTTTATTGAACGTTTTGATTTACTTTTAACTATTGTCTTCCTGAGAGAGAGAGAGAGAGAGAGAGAGAGAGAGAGAGAGAGAGAGAGAGAAGAGAGAGAGAGAGAGAGAGAGAGAGAGAGAGAGAGAGAGAGAGAGAGAGAGAGAGAGAGAGAGAGAGAGAGAGTGTTCTTAGTTGAAATGTTAGATAAATAAAGTACTCCTCTTCTGTCCGTCTCCTGTTTCTTCATTAATAAAACTCCTCTTCTTCTCCTCCCTTCTCTCTCTCTCTCTCTCTGTCTCTCTCTCTCTCTCTCTCTCTCTCTCTCTCTCTCTCTCTCTCTCTCTCTCTCTCTCTCTCTCTCTCTCTCTCTCTCTCTCTCTCTCTCTCTCTCTCTCTCTCTCTCTCTCCTTTAGACAACACAACAGGGAGACAAAAGGGGAAGTTAATCTGTTCAGGATTGTTTTCTTTTTATTTATTCGTATGACCTTTTATTTTATATATTCATTTCTTTATTTATATAATTATTTACAATATTACACGGTCTCTATTACTGTGGTATGTTAATGATAGTAATAATGATAATAAGAGGAAGAAGAGGATGAAGAGAAGGAAGAGGAGGAGGAAGAGAAGGAAGAGGAGGAGGAGGAGGAGGAGGAGGAGGAGGAAGGACTTGTTGCTAGGCCGTGGTGCTTCAACAGTAGAATAAAAGGCTTCTGTAAGACACTCCCCCCTTTACTCCAACACCCCACCTTTCTCTCTCTCTCTCTCTCTCTCTCTCTCTCTCTCTCTCTCTCTCTCTCTCTCTCTCTCTCTCTCTCTCTCTCTCTCTCTGTGAGTACATCCTTCTCCTCCCCTTCCACACCCAGGAAAGGAATAATCGCTCGAGATGAGGCTAATTAATCAATCGCTTTCACCCCTCAGGCCAGAACGTCCCCTCACACAGCCTGGCTTATCACCCGCCCCGGGTGGCGGGCGGAGACGAGGCTGTGGGGGAAGGGGGAGGGGGGAGGACACGGCTTGATGGTGGGAAGGTGGGATGGGACAGCTGGAAGAGAAAGGTGGAGGGAATAGGATTGTGGTGGTGGTGTGGTGGGTGGTGTTGATGTGGTGTTGATGTGGTGTGTGGTGGTGGTGGTGGTGGAAGGAAAGATGAAGTGAATCATGAATATTTCCGTGCATGAGTCAAGTACCAGCTGCTACTCAACATCCCACTTGACGACACATCATATCACTGCAAGATCATAAATACACCACTAATGTTGACTACACGCAAACACGATATACTTTATGGCTTATCAATAACATCTTCCTTCACAACCGACTCCACACTAAGGGTTAGCTGCTGCATCAAGTGAAAAAAAGATAAAGACAAGGAAATATTTGACGTAAATGATATAGCCATTAATTTTGGTTACCAGGTGCTGTGTATTCCGCCCTATCACTGCCAGCTCAACCTTATACGTACAACTGATATGGGCTTAGGTCAAGGGTGATGTAGGAAATGTATTGATTCTAATTCTTCTCAAACACCACATAAGGTTGAATATTTAATGAAAAGTGTATTGCGGTAATAATGACGGTAACCACTGTATTGGTGGTAGTGGTGGAGGGGAGTAGCAGTAGTAGTAGTAGCTAGTAGTAGTAGTAATAGATATAGTAGTTCATTATGATTTGAAGGAACGATAAAAAATACTCCTTATGTAAGAATAACATAAATAAGTCCTAATAGAAAGCTTAATAAAAAAAAGAAAATTAAAAATGAACTAACATACTGTTTTTTTTTTAGACTTTTTTAAAACTTTTTTTTCTCGTACTGTCGTTTCCACACATAGTAATACTCGTACGCTAACCGAGAGGACTCATGTCACACAACAACTTTTTTCAAAACTCGAGCGCGGGACGGCCAGCGGAGGAGGAGGAGGAGGAGGAGGAGAAGGATGGTGGGCGGGGGTGTGTGCGGGCGGGTGGGCTGGGTGGTGGTGGTGGTGCTGGTGCTGCTGTTGTGTTGTGTTGTTACCGCTTCTGCAGCTGTTGCTTTTTCGCGCTGGAAGCTACAACATTCCATCCGCTATTGGGCTGCGGCGGAATTATTTGTTACTGTTGTCGGACTATTTCGTTCCTTTATTGGACGCTGGTCGAGGAATTGTTCGCTTTTACGTCGTCTCTTCCAGCGGCTTTGCTTGTTTGGGACGGGCTGGGCGGGGGAGGAAGAGGGGGGGTAAGGGGTGATACTGAACACCATTGGAGAGAGAAAGAGAGAGAAAAAAAAAAAACTAAAAGAGAGAATGATTACAAGAAAAACCCAAACATCAATTTCATGAAAAAAGCAAAAAAAAAAAAATAAATAAATAAAAATAAATAAAATCTTTGACATCCTCATTAACGGGGTAAAAAAAAATGGTGTGATCTTGAGTCTTCTATAAAAAAAACTTTCCTCCGTGACGTCGCAAGACTATTATATAAGGTTACTGTTTCTATATTAATGTAACCAATTGTTTAACACATTGCATGACGCAAGGAACTTGATGCCTGACTATAAATACGCGACAGTAAAAACAGATCAAAATACCAGAGAAGACAAGGAGGGAGAGACAGGGAGGGTAAGGATGGAGAGACAAGGAGGGTAAGGATGGAGGGTAGGGATGGAGGGCGGGGTGGGACGGGGTGGGACGGGTCGGGGCGTGGATAGGTGAGGAGAGATGAGCAGTTCCCTGACTTCCCTCCCAGCCAGCCAGATATAGGGTTGGAATCAGACACGGGATTAGTATCTCGGGTGCACGCAACGGCTGACGAGGGAGGGTAGGGAGGGTAGGGAGGTGCAACGATGTAGTAATTATAAGTCAAGTATACATACATACATGGTCATTCTGCAGTACCATGACGACGCCGGACAACATAACATATTGTAACATAACACATTACATCACAACACACACGGGATTGCAACATAACATAAGACATACGTGTATTGAAAGTTTATATTTAATAGTAGTGTATATTACAGCATGATACAGCACACACACACACACACACACACACACACACACACACACACACACACACACACACACACACACACACACACACACACACACACACACAGCGCACACTAGCATAATAGCAGAAAGAGAGAAGAATGAGAGGAAGAGAGAGAAAATAAATAATAAAAGGATTTAGTTCCATTGTTACGGTGTCTGCCCAGAGTTGGTGTCAGGTGTTCCCCTCTTCCTTTCCTCCCTCTTTTCCTCTCTTCTTTTCCTCCTTTTCTTCTTCTCCTTTCCTCCTTCTTTTCCCCTCCTCATTCTCTCCCTCTTTTCCTCTCTTCCTTCGTCAGTCAGCACAGCGTTCACCTGGCGGCCAGTTTAACAACCATCTAACTGCTCAATCTTCCTTCTTATCTTGACGACTCATTATCTCGTCTGTAGGGGATGCAATGGTTAGGAATTAAGAAGAGGAAGAGATTATTAGCTTGATTTGCATTAATATTTCTTATGGAGCTGTTGAAAGTATTATTTTTTTTCTCTGTTCTATTCATCAAACTGCTATTGTACATACACTAGACTTTATTTTTATTAGTTTTTTTGATTTTGTGTCTGTCTGTTCTCATATCATCTACTCCAGCTGGAATTATAATAGCGAGTCGCGAATCTTCAGTGAGCGAGACAGGATTGCTTCACTGTTTTGGTTCAAAGCTTTGATGTGGTGTTCGGTAATGAGCGGAAGTCCAAACCATACCTTTCAGTAGCTGCGAAATATGATAAAACACTGTAATTGCAAAACAGTGCAAGACATAGTAATAATAAATACAAACAATTCATGAGATGTGAAGAGAAGGCAGTAAGTAGTCTGTCAGTGCTCGGTGTACACTCTCACGTAGACTCATGTTGCTTACTCGGATAATTTCTGGATGAACATACTATAGTAGTAGTAGTAGTAGTAGTAGTAGTAGTAGTTATTGTTGTTGTGGTGCCAGTCATCGTTTCTGGACGCGCCTCCACCCCGCCGGAAGAGCTTGTCACATTGGTGTTGGTGGGTCACCAAGTCGACGTGCGAGAGGCGAGAGGGAGGCGGCCTGAGGTGGAGGTATGACGTGTTCTATCAAAGCAAAGAGAGGGAGACCAGAGTCGATTAAGATAATTGGTTACTCATTACATAGACGAACAAGATGATAGGTAAAAATAAAAAAAAAACTTAATGGAGTAGTAGGAGTAGTAGTAGTAGTAGTAGTAGTAGTAGTAGTAGGAGTAGTAGCAGTAGTAGTAGTAGTAGTAATAGTAGTAGTAGTAGTAGTAGTAGTAGTAGTAGTAGTAGTAGTAGTAGTAGTAGTAGTAGTAGTAGTAGTAGGAGGAGGAGGAGGAGGAGGAGGAGGAGGAGGAGGAGGAGGAGGAGGAGGAGGAGGAGGAGGAGGAGGAGGAGGAGGAGGAGAATGAGGAGAAGGGACACACTTATGGACGTGAGTACGAGATAATAGTCTAGTTTTTACATTCAATACTTTCACTACACAGCTGTGACCACCAGTTTGATGCTTCTGGGTCAGCGTCAAGTCAGTATTCCACCCGCACGGTCTTGCCCTCCCTGTCACACCACCCGCACCTCATTCGCCGAGCACTCGCCGCGCAGCCACGGTTCAGGAAACACCACTCGCGTGCGCTGCACACTCAACTCAAGACCCTTTTTTTCTCCCTCTGCGCTACGCCTGCAACATATCGTTAGTATCGCTGTACACACCTTAGTCTTTCCACGTGTGAACGATACTAAGACAGTGAGTGATGGGTCAGAGCACGTCAACACCACCTTAAGGCTAAAAACATTCAACTTCACATGGAAAGAATTTTATGTAATTGCCGTGAAGGCATAGGATTCCTACTGGAAAGCAGCTTATTCCCTATGCTAGTGCCGAGGACTTAGCAGGCATATAACACCAGGGACACTGGGTGAGGCAGGGCACGTGTAGAGGTGATCACAGAGGAGGGGAGTTTGGAGTGTTGTGAGCCACATTGGAGGCTGCTAGTGAGCGACCCTCGTTCCCACCAGGCGAATGAGGACATCCTATGGCAGGAGCCTCAAAGTCCGTCTCTGCCATCCCCGCCCGAAGCTCACTACACTCTTCTCTGCCCCGAGAAAGATCCCAGCAGAGCCAAGCGACGATCCTCACCTTGGTATTAGAAACAAACTAAAAACTATCTCCTGAAAACCTTGTCAGTGTTAGTGTGAAAAAGCTCCGTTGCGGAAGAAAGAAGATAAAGAAAAAAAACCAAACACTGAGACACCCTTGAGGTCATTAGGTGAACGTTTAGGGAGAGGGAGGAGCTGCCAAGTGGGCCAGTAGCGATGAGTGAGAATGTGGGCGCCGGTAGGGACAAGATGTGGGGCAAGACTATCGTGGGATTCCTCGGGATATTAGACGCTCTCTTATCCATCTTTGTGTTCGCTCCCCTGGTGGTGGGATACTGGCGGGGGTGTTGGCAGCTCATGGACATCTACCTCTTCCCGGAGAACATATTGTATTCTACGGTCACCTCTCTCGGCATCGGGGTGCTGTCGGGGCTACTGTTCTGCTTGGTTCAAGGCCCGCTCACCTCCCTCTGTGACCATACCAAGCGGCCGGTCCTCTACTTGGTTATATCGCGACTCTACACACTCGTCTATTGCGTCTGCGTTGTCAACCACTGGCGGGGTGTGTGGAGTCTATGGGATCTGTACACAGGCACCTCGTGGCAATCAGGAGCTACTTCGTTCAGC